>JAVTVY010044800.1:0-21096 GCA_036873755.1 Hanleya hanleyi
TGGCTACAGTTTTTTTGATATGCTGTATATTTCTGCGTTCAATCTCTTGAAATAGCAAACAGCATTTACTCTACAATGCTGTTTCATGTCAGCTGTTTATAACTACAATAAACAAGTTTATTGAATTCACTTACCTGTGCTCACATAGATATTCTCAATATTTTTACACGTTATCTCTTGAAAAAACACCCCGCGTTCTCGGTAAAATCTTGTGCTGTGCAATGTGTTTAGAATTACGACATTTAATGTTATTGGCTCATCTGAACACACACCAACTGCCTATATATATATACCAGTATAAAAGGGAGATATATACCGGTAGTTTTGCCAGATTATGTTCTGTGGTCTTTAATGATAACTTTATTGGGTCAATACAAAATTTGATGAATGCGTACCTCGGTACTGAAATTACATTAAAAATACCATAAAGAACACATCTACATGTATGAATACTGCACGTTCATTCACAATTTATTTACGATATAATTTTCACAATATTTCACAGCGTAATTACTCACACAGAGTACTAGTGATTTTCGGGTTGAAACAGTTACCGTATCCGAAGGTCGTTTAGCGCACAATCACCGATATGTTTAATAAATCCACGTGCTAAAACTCACACTTACCAGCAATTCTTCTTCGCAGTGACACGGTTGAAAATGTAGTGTAGAGTAAATGTTGAGCGCCCAACAAGTCGAATCTGTGAAATCTTAGAATAAATTCGAAAGTGCCGTGTAGTGGACGTTCAAATAGGACAGCAGAATGAAATATCGCTTTAAATAAGACTGGTTATCATGTAAAGAATAGTTACTAATGATAATAACTAACTTGCTGACGCCAGATTCAGTGGAAACACAAGAATCAGCGGGTGCAGATATTAAAAGAGAAAGCGCTTTCATAAGCTAACCGTCTATAACAATACAAACATCACACGTTTGAATTTCTTAAACTGTTACGGGGAAATGTACTCAGCTGTAGTAAAAACAACGACAAAATTTCGTCTCTTTATCTCAGAAGAGAAACAGGTGGTTTGGCAGCTTTAACTAATTTTGACTCGCGTACTAACATTTTGTAGGAGTGATCCTCGCGATGTCAAACCTGTTACTTTTCATAAATCCACACAGACTAACAGGTTCATTCAAGTTGATATCATGGTAATACACGTCTGTGGGAGACTGTCTGTGAACAAGTGCATGTGATTTCAGTTCCGATAACTCCATAATCTACTGGGTGCTGCGGACAAATGGGAGGATGAAGAGCGTATGAAAGGGGATGGTATGGGGGGGGACACATGCTATCGATTTGTCTCAACTTCTTACACGTCATGTATCCGTTCAGATAAATATTTGGTGAATATGATATCAAGCCAGGACGAAAATCGTATATATCCATATTATAATAACGATAGTCAAATTGAAACCGACTGCTGAATAACACGGCAGGTTAAGCCGACATGATTGTAACATAATAGTTTGAATAAATTGACAAATTATGGCACCCATGACCTGATTTAGAGATCATGGGTACAACTGTCGTCGGAGACATTTCCCCTCCCAAATATAATTTTCCCACTCTGCACAGCTATTCTCTTATAATAAACGTTATAACGTTACGAAACACCCAAACGTGAGCTACTCCCTTAATACTAATAAACTATGAAAGTGGTGATATTTAGTGCAACGGTCTAATCGTTCCAGCGTAAAACTATCCGAAAATCGTGTGTGATCTCCCAAATTCTATATTTTGAATCTACATTAAATTGATAACCTTCAAACTGAATATAAAGAATATGATATGGACTTCAGTCTACGCCGGAGAGTCGGCCTATCATTCGGTATGACTGACATGAATGCACAAGTTCTTTTAAGGCATGATAATGATGTGGCTGATAACAATCCGCCTATTGCACAATATTGAGATAACAAAGGAGAGCCTGTCTATGCAGTAACCCGTGACTTCAACTGATCAGATACTGGTTCGTATGATTTCATTTTGACCTATTTTTTTAACTCACGACAAAATTTTCGTTGCTGATTTGCGATTCCTGACACAATTTTACTATATCTTCCCAGTATTCAGTGAAAGTGTAATTGTGCTTAGAATAATATATAATTCATCAAATACTACATGAAATTAACCATCTATCACCAGTTCGAATGATTGTCCTGGGTTATAAGATAGGGCAAAGTGAAATTATAGGCACCAGTAGCTGAACATCTGTAGGACAATCTCCCCTCTCTAGGCAATTATCTCAGGATCTATTCCACCGGATAAATTTCTCCAGGACAATTCCCCATCGTCAATTTATACCCCCCCCCCCCCCCAACGATAATCCCCTCCCAATATTAAAACGATCAAATACCACCAGGAAAGGGGAATTTGTAAGTTCTTCACTTCTATCGTAAACACGGAACGTGGCTAATCGAATGGCAAGATTATGAGCTATTTGTGTGTAGTGCCATTTCTTTTCATTAAATCTCATATAGTACATGTGTTGTAGGATCCCAGGATTGTGAAAGGATAGCACAACGAAGGATGAAGACATTCTGAAATAATAATACAGCATGAGCTTGAATGTATATAATACGTATTCCACCGGATAAATGCATGAATATCCAATTAACCGCTAACAAATGTACATGCGCAAAGATACAAAATTTATTAAGCATAAAAAGGAAGTTGTGATACAATAACCAGATGTGCAATACTATACTAATTTACATGTATATTTATATAATGGCCCTGAATAGGACACTTTTATTTCCTCACCCTAAAAGGTCGAAAACATGAATTTCCTCACGACAGATTATGTTTTCATTAAATCAGTTCAAACTCCATTTTACTTCAATTCTCTGAATGTATCGGGGAGAAATTGTCCTGTGGAAATTTATCCGAGAAGGCGCATACTGACGTACGGGGATGGAATATGTCTGCGTCCTTTCCGTATGTATTGTGGTGTGATATAGTATTAAATTATTTAGTATGTTATACCGTTTCTGAGAAAAAAAGGACATCGAAGCAAGTAATTAAGCTCATTCCCAACATATTGCATTGCCATAGCGAATCGTCTTTCGGAAAATGAGCTAATTAGTGCATGTCGTAATTATACATGCGATCAGTTTTCGTATTTGTATCATGACAATATTTACACTCGTTTTCTTTTTAATATTGTGAATATGCACAGCTGATTTATGTTATGCATTATTTCGAGAAATAAAATTAAATGTCACACAGATAGATTTGAGGCTGCGGAACATGTGAGCCAAATATTGAACCAAAATGGTTTTGAGCCAACCAAATTAGTTATCAGTGCTACCAATATCTACTCTATGGATCACAACTGTTCGCCAGTTAGATGTTAAACGAATTACAACACATATAAGGGAAGTGGGAAGAGGTGCCGACATACTGACTGCGTCACTACACAGAATAGTCCTTTGGTTAACCTATTCTAAAGCACATACCAAGAATCTAACGATTCGCCAATCGTTTGTTTATGCAGCATTGATTCGTTCCTTCCAGTCATATATTGATCATTTGTCTCGTTTTGTTGTATCCTAACCCAGGAGTGGTTTGGTGATGTGCCTTGCCTTGATGTCATTACAACATTAGCTCTTGCCCGAAACCTGTGGGGTCGAAGTAGTACATTAAAGTGAAATCTCTTATCATTTCTGAGGGTATGCGGGATAATGCGAAGGGAATGGGAGGGTAGATAATGTCACGTCTGGTCGATGTCACGTCCGAGACAAAGGTCATGGTCGGTGAAGGGGTTACTCCCATGACTAAACTTCCAATATAAAGCATGCCAGTCTAACCCTACCAATGTCATTCGTAGTTTACAAAACGAGGATTTCAAGTCTACATACGGCACGACCCGTTTGGATCAAACATTGTCCCTATCTCACCCAAACACGTACCGGTGCACCAGCACAACGCCCGCTTTCTTTAATGTTGCCCAACTGTGTATGCGTATCATGTTGTCACATCCAGTCCAAACCATACCACTCGTAGTTTCACGTAGGCTTCAATATAACACCCTGCAACCTGTATTTGAATCAAGATTGGTCTCTAGATCGCGCATCCCAAAATGTCCGCTTTCGCAACAAAGCTCCCACTGTGCATGCGCATACTGACGTAATTTGCGCCCTGAACCGCCCCAGTCGCAGTCTACATGCCGAGTCCTCCATGAACCCGCCACGACCCATGTAGACCATGCAGAACCCATGTAAACCAATTTGACCGAGGTTAGTTTTGGGTGTAAAGCCTATTATTCTGCATTTAATTTTTTCCAGAAGAAATACTAGTTGTGTATCTACCCATGTATCACATGGCCGATCTCGATGAGCGCTTCAAGTCGAGACTCAGTTCGACCCCCTAGGACCCCATATTGGCCCACCTGGACCCATTTGACTGCGTGTCCGGTCCGTTTTTTATACGAATTTCTTTCCGGAAAAAACAGTTTTACATCCACCTGAATCAGTCACGTGACCTCTTCTCTATTTTTCACAATGGCATGGCAACTCCTTCACCGACCATGGTCTTTGACCCCGACGTGATGACTAACGGACGCGACGTTATCCACCCTCCGCATTCCGTCTGCAATTACCCCCCCAACCTTAAAAAATGATAAGAGATTTCACCTTAATATACTACTGGCCTGTAGGTTCATATGAATTCTTGTCACTACACCAGCAGCTTCTCTCGCCATGTTTATATGTTGCGTTTAACTAATACAATCATTTCATAGAAAGATGGAAATAATAAATAATCTATTCCGAGTAATGCTGAATAGGTTGAATATGAATACCGAAAGAAACAATTATATTCATGATTCATGGATGAGGAAACACCTGTACGGGCGATGTCATTTCACCGTCACAACTAAGGTTTATCAGCGGCCTAGACGCTGTCTCTTGCTATCCCATTAAAGTCTTCGTTCACCAAGACCATCCCTGTTATGCGCCGATATGACTATCAAAAAATCACATAAAGTGACCTCCCACATCTCTGAGACCGCACTGGAATACATACGTCGAACAAATATGTTAAACAATCCGGATTCAGGCGGAATTAGCCACTTTAGCTTTGCATATAAATTTCTTAAAAAATAGCATGAAGTCTAAATATTCATGCTACTACATGAATCGGATATACCCGATCATTATCCTTCACTTTCTTTCTCCAACGGATCGGAGTCATTAAATCTAAGCCGAAATCACGAGAATCCTCGAATAGCATGTATTTGTATTACTGTTCGTGATATCCAATGCATTCACATATAATGAACTCGAATTCTACGAAATAAATTAGGATACACATATGTTACTAACCTTCTTGTGTTTAAGCGCAGTAATCCGTAATTTCGAGCCCTCAGTAGCAGCGCGGTAGCAGTGCGGTGGCAATGCGGTAGCAATGCGGTGACAACGCGGTACCAACGCAGCAGCAACGCAGCAACGATGCGGTGGAGGCACAGTAGTAGCACCTTAATTACCGCGGTAGAGTGACATTTAATGAGAGCGGTACTGTATATGTGCAACTGACGGCGGTAATCAGATATGAGGGTACGTTTACCGTGCCTGACCCGGCCATATGTGCAACTGACGGCGATAATCAGATATGAGGGTACGTTTACCATGCCTGACCCGGTCATATATGTGCAACTGACGGCGGTAATCGGATATGAGGGTACGTTTACCATGCCTGACCCGGTCATATATGTGCAACTGACGGCGGTAATCAGATATGAGGGTACGTTTACCGTGCCCTACCCGGCCATATATGTGTAACTGACTGCGGTAATCAGATGTGATGGTCCGTTTACCATGCCTGACCCGGCCATATATGTGTAACTGACTGTGGTAATCAGATGTGATGGTACGTTTACCATGCCTGACCCAGTCATATATGTGCAACTGGCGGCGGTAATCAGATATGAGGGTACGTTTACCATGCTTGACCCGGCCATATATGTGCAACTGACGGATGTAATCAGATATGAGGGTACGTTTACCGTGCCTGACCCGGCCATATGTGCAACTGACGGCGGTAATCAGATATGAGGGTACGTTTACCATGCCTGACCCGGTCATATATGTGCAACTGACGGCGGTAATCAGATATGAGGCTACGTTTACCATGCCTGACCCGGTCATATGTGTGCAACTGACGGCGGTAATCAGATATGAGGGTACGTTTACCGTGCCTGACCCGGCCATATATGTGCAACTGACGGCGGTAATCAGATATGAGGGTACCTTTACGATGCCTGACCCGGCCATATATGTGCAACTGACGGCGGTAATCAGATATGATGGTACGTTTACCATGCCTGACCCGGTGATATATGTGCAACTGACGGCGGTAATCAGATATGAGGGTACGTTTACCATGCTTGACCCGGCCATATATGTGCAACTGACGGCGGTAATCAGATATGAGGGTACGTTTACCGTGCCTGACCCGGCCATTTGTGCAACTGACGGCGGTAATCAGATATGAGGGTACGTTTACCATGCCTGACCCGGTCATATATGTGCAACTGACGGCGGTAATCAGATATGAGGGTACGTTTACCATGCCTGACCCGGTCATATATGTGCAACTGACGGCGGTAATCAGATATGAGGGTACGTTTACCGTGCCTGACCCGGCCATATATGTGTAACTGACTGCGGTAATCAGATATGATGGTACGTTTACCATTGCTGACCCGGTCATATATGTGCAACTGACGGCGGTAATCTGATATGAGGGTACGTTTACCGTGCCTGACCCGGCCATATATGTGTAACTGACTGCGGTAATCAGATATGATGGTACGTTTACCATGCCTGACCCGGTGATATATGTGCAACTGACGGCGGTAATCAGATATGGGGGTACGTTTACCATGCCTGACCCGGTCATATATGTGCAACTGACGGCGGTAATCAGATATGAGGGTACGTTTACGATGCCTGACCCGGCCATATATGTGCAACTGAAGGCGGTAATCAGATATGAGGGTACGTTTACCGTGCCTGATCCGGCCATATGTGCAACTGACGGCGGTAATCAGATATGAGGGTACGTTTACCATGCCTGACCCGGTCATATATGTGCAACTGACGGCGGTAATCAGATATGATGGTACGTTTACCATGCCTGACCCGGTCATATATGTGCAACTGACGGCGGTAATCAGATATGAGGGTACGTTTACCGTGCCTGACCCGGCCATATGTGCAACTGACGGCGGTAATCAGATATGAGGGTACGTTTACCATGCCTAACCCGGCCATATGTGCAACTGACGGCGGTAATCAGATATGAGGGTACGTTTACCATGCCTGACCCGGCCATATATGTGTAACTGACTGCGGTAATCAGATATGAGGGTACGTTTACCATGCTTGACCCGGTCATGTATGAGCATCTGACTGCGGTAATCAGATATGAGGGTACGTTTACGATGCCTGACCCGGCCATATATGTGTAACTGACTGCGGTAATCTGATATGAGGGTACGTTTACCATGCCTGACCCGGTCATGTATGTGCAACTGACTGCGGTAATCATATATGGGGGTACGTTTACTATGCCTGACCGGGGTATATATGTGTAACTGACTGCGGTAATCATATATGAGGGTACGTTTACCATGCCTGACCGGGGCATATATGCGCAACTGACGGTAGTAATCTGATATGAGGGTACGTTTACCATGCCTGACCCGGTCATATATGTGTAACTGACTGCGATAATCATATATTGGGGTACGTTTACTATGCCTGACCGGGCATATATGTGCAACTGACTGCGGTAATCATATATGAGGGTACGTTTACCATGCCTGACCGGGGCATATATGTGTAACTGACTGCGGTAATCATATATGAGGGTAAGTTTACCATGCCTGAACGGAGCATATATGTGTAACTGACTGCGGTAATCATATAAGAGAGTACGTTTACCATGCCTGACCGGTCCATATATGTGCAACTCATGGAGTTAGTCTGGTATGAGGGTACGTCTACATGGCTGACCCATAAAGTAGTTATATGTAATGATGGTATCTGACAAGAAGTCACTGATCACACTGACTGACGTTCTGATTTCAGTCAAGCAAACGTCATCCAAAGGAGCACTTTCGATTCTTCGATGTCATGTTCTTTCAATAAAAATGCAAATGCATTCTTCATGGATGAAGGCTATTTATCGAATGTCAGATTCAAGGCCTGTCGTGATATAGGGTTGAGGGCAATCAGACAGACTCAAATATAGCGCACAACGCCGCTCCAGCAAGTTTGTTCAATAATTTGATTTTCCGTCCAAATTTCACATGATTTTTGTCGTGTTTACACTTCAGTGTAAAGCACGATATTAGCAGAGTGAGTGACTGGCGACACGAACTACATTCTGCATGACCTCCACTTGACCACTGAGATTGACCAGGCCATGATGTGAGATGACTGATGTTTTATGAGTCAGCTTGATATTACGGCCGTTTTTGAGGTTTCTTTTTTAGCATTTTCAAACAGATATTTTGAATTTAATCTCTGGGAGAGAAATCTGCTACTACAGAAGCGGCATTGGCGTGCTTCTCGAGTTCAAAGCTGATTTATATCGCACCTGTGTCCCAGATGAAACCCCCACTTTTTTTATTATTGCCGTTTTGTGAAATAGATCAATTTTACGGGAAAATTGTGAAAATCTTTCATCTAAATTGACCGTGTGTATATTATTCAGACATTACTTAGTCCACTGACCATATTTCTGATCGTTTTGAGAAGTTTTTCTGTGAGAAAACGTTGTCTACTTTTAGGCACCTCAACAGCGTCTTTAAGTAATGCTCAAAGCATTGAGTAAAGTTGATGCTGGATCGACATCGGGCTTTACAGTCTAGTCTTTTGTGTTTTAAATGCCGTCATTTTCATCTGACGACGATAGAGCTCACCAATCCCCAGTGTACGAGTTGTCACAGCGACACAGCTCACCAATTACCAATATACGAGTTGTCAGAGTATTTCCATCATAGCTCTCTAGATTTATATCTAATACCGCTTATGCCGGAGCTAGGGACCGTGTGGTCATGTCATCCAAGTTGCCACATGAACAGGCACAATAAAAGCGTACCTGAGATACAACACATATCACGAATCGTTAGATTCTTGGTATGCGCTTTAGAATAGGTTAACCAGAAGAAGTCATGTGACTCTGTCAGTATGTCGGCATCTTTTCCCATTTTCCTTATATGCGTTGTAATGAAAAATACATGCATTTGTATTGTAGCGGCAGAGAGTTGCATTTCTTTCAGAGGCTCTTGTTTCAGGATAATGATTGAAATCAACAACGAGATATCATGGAATTCTATAGAAGAATTGTTCAGATAAAGGTGTTGTAGGCATTTTTCTTTTATTTCTAGGACTGAAATTTTTCAGGATTATCTGTGGTTATCATCTCTTCAAACCAGTAAAATGTTATTGCATTCTGTTTTTGTTGTGCGTGCAAGGAAACGAAACGACCATAGTGGAAGACGGTCATAATAGCACGCTGACCCGTACGGATCATTCACGCAAATCATGACTCGTAAAAGTTTTTAAACTCGTATGAGTTTAATAGTTCAAACATGTTACTAGGGCGATTATCAAAACTTCTCAACTATAGAGTCATTTCAGATGGATGGTTCTCGTTTGCTCTATTCGGGATGATTTTCTACGGATTAATTTTTATATGCATGTGCACAATTCGTTGAGGCGGTTATTCGGCCAGTTATTATCACAGAACTTTCGCAATCCACACATTGAATATGGTTGCTAAATCTATGAAAAACTATTTCCAGGAAAGCCATAAATACCTAACAATTTCTTTTATAACATATTCGGAATCACTATAGTCATATTTGGCTGCAATGACATTATCTCGCTAAACTGACCTGTTTACCTCCTTACAGAGACTGCTTTTACATCCCAAAACGGGGGACTTCAGTATTCTTGCTGTCTGTCAATCAATATGTATAACAGGCATGACCTAATCCAGGTTTGCCTTATCCACTCAATATCCCCAGAACTACTCAGTCTCGATCTCGATAATTCAGTGAAATTTTACTTTTCATCAGTGCATTACAACATTCAACTACACAAAACACAATCATATTGCTATTAAATGTTTCGGCAATTTCACAGTTATAATCCACATTTTTGTAGTAAAGACGACCTCAGTACTTTAAGTACTTTGATTTTAAATAGTACTGAAGGGAGCAAATTACTGAATAAAATAAAATTTTGTATGTGAAATGCAAATCCTTCTCAATTTTTACTATTCAGAAAGGGGTGTTTGTCTATGCTGAAGTTGTAATCGTGCCAGTCTTTATTATCTCGATCTGGCCGGGGGAATGCAAATATCTATCCCGTCTGACCCGATGATGCGTTTCGCCAAACAATCAGTCGTAAAACCCTTCATATCAGCTTGTATCTCGAACAATCTCACGGCCTTTCTCTTATATCATTTGACATTGGGATTTTTTCACTTGTCTATATATGTACATTTAATCTAGTAATTTTCGTAAACAGGAGCGGATTATTTGCACAGATGTCGACGGTACTCTTACGAAACGATATAGACACAATAAATAATACAGTTTGATCTGTCGTAATTTTCATAAATGTCATAACTGAAGTAAGCAAACTTTTATAAATCATTCATCATCAGTCATGAACCCTTGTAGATGTCATCATCAAATGAAACATCCAATCCTGAAAAAGGAAGTCCTTAAGTCCGTGACATATATTTTGACCACGGTGAACGTCTTTGTGTCTTCTTTCAACTCCTTGACTAGATTGCTTTGGAGATAGCTCGGTGAGAAAGAAGTATCGTTGCCTCATTATCACGCCAAAGCTCATTGCAAGTGGATGGTTAAAACCACAGGTAAATGTATTTTCATTATGGTTATAACTTTGATCTTGGTGACCATTTGAGGGGTTTTTTCTTTAATGAGTAGTACACTCGGGGCCACTTTGATTTCGTTTGCTTATATTAGAACAATGTGGGTCTTTAAGATATAATATATTACCTAGTTTTCATATGACCCCTGTCCCTGGATTGAGCGAAATAAAGCACAAGCTAGGAACGTTATGCAAGAGATCCTGCGCGCTGCATATGAAGGCTGACCACGACAAGTAGCAGACGACAAGATGCAGACGACAAGATGTAGCTCAAGACGACAACAACATTTTCTAACAACTCTTTCTGTTTATGGTCTACCATCCTGTGTTGTTGTTTTCTTTTCACCCCGAAATCATCGATTTTGAGTGAATATACTACTTCACAGCCCTGTTATTGGAGAATCATGCTACTCATAGACATAAATTATTTTAAGTATACAACCAAATTTTGTATTTTATGCCAATCGAACAATATCTTTCATAAATGAGAGTGAAGTTGAATGATTTTTCATCGCAATACCACGATTCTGTTATTCGAAAATCATTAGGCTCAATGACTTACAATTATTCATAGTATGCAACAAAATATTGCACCTTTTGCCAATCGAAAAATCTTATTCGTGAGTAATATTTTATTTTTATCATTTCTTTCGCACGCTGCAGGGACCTAATCCCTACTGATATGAGAGATGAAAAACACAAGATAGACATATTCTGGCCCTCTCTTCTGGTTGTAGGTAATTGTAAGTAGCTGATATGGCTTCCCGTAGGATCTTTTTCCTGCTCGTCTCACTGTCAGTTGTTTACGTGGCCACACAAGAATCGGGTGGAGACAGTAAAACAGCAATGGGCGATGGATCAGACAGTGACAAGATGAAAGAATATCCAGAAACGAAAACGTCCAAAGGTTTGTGAATTAGACATGATGTAAATATGATCTTCACATCACGGTAAGACGATGAATATTTGTGATACTATATAGCTCAGTAAGCTGGTTCATGATTCAAACTGACTACCTTCAACGTAAAGACAAGTTTTGAAACGGAGGTTGGGGTGGGGTGGAAGGTGGGAGGTGGTCTCGGCTTTAATTCCCGACTGTTCCAGTCATACGAACTGAAAGTGCGCCACTGAAGCTTGTTGTTGGGGGATGGGGACATCTAGTTTCCATTTCATGCAATTTGGCGCATTATGGCTTCTGTTAGGATTGAAATTATTCCAAATAAATTTTGATGTCCATAACTGCCACAGAAAGATTTAAAAACAGCAACTAATGGCTCTGAGAAGTAGCTTGGATTTGACTGTCGTGAAATCGAGTGATTTGAAACACAAATTTGTTCATTGTCAAATCAGACAATGTGTGCTCTCGCCGAAAGTCGTGTCATATTACTTATATTCTTAAACGATCTCCTCTTTGTCTTCTATTCTCCTACCTTTTCTACACAAAATGTATAATTCAAAAAGGGAATTTGGTGGCTCAAACATCAAACAAGAGGAACTTTTGAGACTTTCGAGCTAATGTAGGAAAACTGTGGACGTTGACTGGGCTATCGATTTGTTCGCTGTACAAAAATAGGCGTATGATTTTGGTTCGTGCATGTGCAAGTCAGCCGAAGACACAAGTGAAAACAACAGGTGTTAGTATAAGATATCTGATGTCATCGACGAAGTAAGCTATTATGAATATGCTCGAAATATCGAAGTAAAAGATTGTTTGTGTATGGTTCGAATTGCTCACTACATGTGTTGGATACAATTCGTACCTTGCAGAAACAGTGCAGTGTTTCATATGTTCTATTTTGTTTCCGTTTCTTGATACTGAACCTGAAACAAGAATATCACCAGATCGACCCATATCCCCATTCGCAACATTTGAGGCTATTTGCCACTCACAATGGCCTATGGCTTTTTCGGACGATTTGAAGAAAAAATAAATAGCTTTATTAATTGTGGGAAACACTGGAAGCGAGCGGAACTCGATCTGTTGTGCAAGATGGTCAAGGTCTCGCCTTGATTCAAAAAGATACCTTGACGTTTTGAAGATGCAAGACGATTCGCCACATGACCTGCAAGTGTAAATAATGGTATTATTAGGCAACAAGTGTACAGAAGAAAAAAAGATGTGGCTTGATACCAAGGTTCAATCAAGGAAACACAACATCAACTGGAGAATGTCTCACCATCTTAAATGTATTTATTATTGTAGAGGGAGAACGGAAACGTCGCCAAGTGGCAGCTGTCGCGTCGGCTGCCCTTGGTGGTGCAGTCGGTGACATAGTGAAACAATTGGTTCACGAGCTCGTCGGGAGAAATAGGCAGGAAGAAATTGACAAAGCGCTAGCCAAGAAAATGGACGAGTTTCAGAAAACTTCCGAGAGTAAGAGTGACTCACAGCGACAAGAATTGAAAAAAGAAATGGAGCAGATTTCACAGGCCCAGAGTGGCTTTATGAGGGATGGGGTGAGTGTATAAAACCTTGGCATTTCGCATGCTGATAAACAAATACGAACGTAGCGTGCAAGATCTATGGCGCTACGTTTCGTAACTTGGGTCTAATTCCGCTTAACCCGGGGCTAGGGGCCGTATGAACCCATGTACTTCAAGATCCTCATGGTGCTCATATGAACAGTCACAATCAAAGCGTGGCTGAGATACATCATTCTTTAGATGACGACCTTACAACGAATTATGGATTAAGAATACTGATCAGCGATACGGATTTGATATTTTTGGAACATCATGATGTCTTGCCGGCATCATTGAAAACAGGAAACAAGCCTATGTTTATGTATACTATGATTGTCTTTTTGAATTTGGTGCTAATACTGTTATATGGAATATGGAATAGGTCTTTGGATTATGGACGCGGATATTCTCTAAATGGACGACGGCTGAATTATGGATGACGGACTAGACGCTTGTAATTGGACTTGTTCTGATAATTATTACTCAAATTATTGTCCGTGACATGAATGCTTCTTTGGTGACTGTTGCTGTGGATTCGTGAGTCTTGTTCAACGGTCTCATGATTTCAGACTTCCTTAGTTTACTTAATAGTTTCCATCTAAACATCTGCAATCAAATCGCGGCTGAGATACGTCTTAGAATCTTCCGTATTCTGTTCTGAATGTGAGGTGCCAAGGGAGACTTTCTTGTGAAGTCATATAGTTGATTTTTAGTGGCCAGATGTCGTCAAAGTTTTCCGGCTTCTTACATAACTCGTCAATTCTCCAGGGACCATAAATGTGAGTTACCTCTTCTGTAGTATTTGCTACCTCTAAATACTGATATTTCAAGCATATGTGGTTTCATGTGCTGATGCTTCCGGGAAAAGTGACATATCGGTCGTCCACGTTTGACCATTATATATCGGACAAAATTTAACCTATAGAAATGATATATTTGTTTGTTTTTGTTTTCGCGATTCTCGGAAATCTACGTGATGGATTTTAAATGGGGGGTCATTCACAGAGGAAAGTTTCACTACGGTTGTGCAAAACTATGACTCATAAAATAAGACA
Organism: Hanleya hanleyi; assembly: GCA_036873755.1. Classification (NCBI taxonomy): domain Eukaryota; kingdom Metazoa; phylum Mollusca; class Polyplacophora; order Lepidopleurida; family Hanleyidae; genus Hanleya; species Hanleya hanleyi. The sequence continues at coordinate 14,441 of JAVTVY010044800.1, forward strand.
AAATCGTTTAGAATATAACTGGTGGAACGGACAATAAATATATTGTATTGAGACTCCGCCAGGGGAAAACATGATAATTCCGATGAAGTCTAGTTTACTTGTTTTAGTACCAATGAATTTATTCTCTTTTTTTCGCAGGCAGAGATCAACATAATTCCAGAACGAGGAATGCAGGTAGACGACATGTTCATGCCCTCAGCAGTGAAAATGAAGTGGCGCTACAAAGAACCCGTGTAAGATGAGTTCAATGCTTCGCGTCCATCGACGCGGAAATTGGTTCATGGTCGACTGTTGAATATTGAATGTTGGATCTGGCGCTTGCTATCCAGATGGATGGATTGATAGATGGGAAAATGTTAGGAGAGTTCGAATGTGTACATTATTTAACCCCTAAACTTGTTTCAGATAGTAATCCGTTTTACTGTTTTACTCGGCGTGATTATATACCTTTTTGCTTCGATAACGTGTTTCATGATAAACATCCAGAATGTTTTACCAAAAAATTCCATGAAAAAAAATAACGCTAGGAGTGCAGTCTTCATGTATACAAATGGGATTTCTCGACCCTCTATACTACAATCCTTCATCAGCACCTGATTGACCGTAATAATTTATTAATAATATCGTAACTTTTCTTCAAAATTCCTGTTTTCTGCGTGGAAAAGTGAAAAAAATATTTTATTTCACATCACATTAATATTTTCTAATTATTCATTCAGTTATTGCGAAGAAAACACATCAATAAAAACACATCAATTTTTGTAGTTTTTTCCTGGTGAAACTTGGATTGGCGAATTCTAACTCGATGGACTTTCGGACTCGGTGACATAATAACAGAAACTTACGTCAATATACCGTCACAATATCCGCTTGTCGAATTGTCGGAAAATGAAAAAAAGAAACATTTAAATCCGTTAAAAAAAAGAGAACGAGTTACTATTGAATGTCCGCATGATTTACGTAAAAATATGCCAAATATCCTTAAAATTATTTTCGTGTATCTGGACAAAATTTCGAAAATGCTTTTTGAATGGTAGGAAGTCATGTACCACCAAGGAGGTCCCAACACAGTTGGACTGTTGGACTGTTATTTTATTTTCATGTTGCAGAATATACTGGAGGCAGGTAACTTTATCGGAGTTGGTTTTGATGGTAGAGGCGATTACAGTTCCAGTTCGCGAAAGAAAAGTATTGTACAACGGACATGTTTGCGTGGCGGAAGGTAAGCCATATATATTGTATATATAGTTTAAAATTACTACAAAATGACCAAAGCAGTCAATGTAATTGTGCCTGCATAGTCTGGTGGAACGTGGTCCATTTGTTTTCAGACTCAGCGGTACAGCAATCGAAAAGAAAATATACGTCAATGATGCATATTGCTTCATCGATTTTGGCTTTGATACAATAAGAAGCCAGGGTCATCTATAATAGTGTAATTCCGTTGTTTCATCAAAATACGTTAACCCTACCTGGCCTGCTGGGGGGGCCATTATGCCCCCCCCCCCCTACCAAACTTTCTGCGTTATCTCCGGGACGACTGAAACTCCGTGACTTTATAGTTTATCATATTGGGGTCATTTTGAGCCTATTTGCATAACCCCCCGAACAGAGGATCATGGGTGAATTCAAGATGGCGGTCACGTGGGGCACCAGAAAAGTGATGTTTTTGTCATTTTGTCATTTCTGCTTTTCCGCGATGAAAAGTGGACAAAAACTATTTTATTTCACATCACATTAATATTTACTAATTTATCATGCAGTTTTTGCGGAGAAATTGCATAAATAAAAAATTTGGAAAATCTGACCCAAAAATCGACCAAAAAATGCCGTTTTTGAAAATGACGTCACTGTGACGTCATCAAAGCAGCCATCTTGGATGTTTTTACATTTTCTGGTAGAGCTTGATCCAAGGGTATATTGTAGTAAGTTTCAGCTCCCTAGCTCAAGGGGTAAGAAAAATAATTAGGGGGGGGCCATTTCGCCTCCCCCCCCCAAGGCCTGGACAGGTCCCAAAAAGCCCAGGGCAGATAGGGTTAACCACATCCGTTAATTTGAACTCGAATTCGCTGCAACACGTCGGAAACAAGCTGTTGAAAGCTGTTTTGAATAACGCTGTTTGTCAACCACCTCACTGGGGAATGATAATACCCCAGTCACCAGTCAGATTTTTGGACAGGATTTCCGTCCTGAGCAGCAAACCGCCGGAAGTAAAATCAATATTTTCCGAACAATTCGATTACTTTTCAATTGTGCATAATATCTCTGTTGACCTAGCATTAAAAAGAATGATCTGGGGATTATTTTTCCTGTTATTATGGGCAGTGCATATGAAAAATAGTTCGCTCATGCACAAAACTGAAGGAGTTGTTCGGCCGGATTTAAACTCGACCGCGTTTCGTTGGTTTTTCCCTATACGTCATAGCAACATCGTATTAGGCCATCTTTCCCTATTGTGGGCAGGGGTATAAGTGGAATGAGCCTGTGAAACAGAGAGTGCGCTGTGGGAATGATCTGGGGATTATTTTTCCTGTTATTATGGGCAGTGCATATGAAAAGTAGTTCGCTCATGCACAGAACTGAAGGAGTTGTTCGGCCTGATTTAAACTCGACCGCGTTTCGTTGGTTTTTCCCTATACGTCATAGCAACATCGTATTAGGTCATCTTTCCCTATTGTGGGCAGGGGTATAAGTGGAATGAACCTGTGAAACAGAGAGTGCGCTGTGGGTAGGCTCGTCAGACAGGTTACCTTCCTTGTCACGAATTTCTCTCCCATAAAACACGTGGATGAATCAGTGACTCCTTATAATAATATAAATATAAGATATATGTTTCGTACGTTTTCTGTCATTCCCGCTTGTTCTTTTGTTTCAGCTATGGCGGACGATCCGTGCCGGACACAATGACAGTGCACGGGGTTTACGACACGAACGTCAAGACCATGGCTTTCAGTTCCACCAGGCAATATCAGTCCTATCTGGAACGGAAGGCGGCCGTGGCCCAATCCAGCTATATGTTTCAGGAAGCCACAGACAAAGCTTATGGGAGAAGTTCTGCAGGATTTTTCGGGTTGTTTGGGGGTGGCGATGGTCACAGCTCTCTCAATAAACAGTCGAATTCTAACTCGCATTCGCATTCCTTCGCCGAGCACAGCAAGGAAAGCCAACACAGTGAACACCAGACCTACATGTCTTTGTTAGAACTGAGCGTCATACGGTGAGATTTGATTATAATGGCAGTCACGCGTTAAAACCGTGACCAAAATAATGACGCGAAATTCATTTCTCAAACTTATCTCTTCTGCCGGCGTTATGGCCTTAAATAACACACGTTGGTCAACCTAATTGACGATGGTTGTCAAAACAGGAGATATCACTCCTGCATTCTCACTTTGCAAGTCTCAAATTCGCATCTCGATGAAGAAAAAACTGTCCGTGATAAAGCTAACTGTCGACCGTAGATCTGTCGAATATTGACGCCCAATTCTTTTGTGGGCAGCGCCTGATTACTGAAAGTCATATCTGAGGCTTATGCACAGAACTGATTCACGCGTGAGGCGTCAATAGATCTCATTACATGAATACTATATCTTAGAGCATCGGTTATATATGTAACCATAGAGAAATGTGTCTTTTGTGGGCATAACATGCCATTCAAAATAAGCTTTACATTTTTTTCCATTGCACTCTATTAAGGTATGAACTGTTTCTGGACGAAGTCAACTTTTACGATCTCAACATGGAATTTCTCCAGGATTTTCTAGCTTTACCGCAGTCTTACGTTGGGAGTGATTCACAAAAATTCCGTAAGTTTGTGGTCACTTTGAATACTCTTAGCTGTTTCTTATGACCAGGATCCACAGAAGCTCGATCAGTGGGTGTCTTCATCGATGTTGTTATTGTTGTTAAAAAAATGGAAAATAAAAAATAAAATAATTTCCGAATTTTTTGATACACCACGATGGCACTGAATATCATAAAAATGCGTTTTATGCGATATACATACCTCTGTCCTACATATATTTCAACAATAGAGGCGGGTTATGTCGCATAGAATGCATTTTTAGTATATCCACTGTAAACGTATGTGGAAAAAATATTCTAAAAAATATATATATATATTATTACACAAAAGCAACAGCCTCGACGAAGACACCCAGATCCACTGTATACAAGGAAACTAGACAATGAGACTTTTGCTGCGTACGCCTTTGTCAACCATTACCCATCTGAACCACTACAATGTATTCCCTAAATCTATATATGTAGGAATGAACTTTTGATATTTTATTTTTCTTTTCTTTATCGTATCATTCTTTTGAACAGAGGATTTCATTTTGCGCTGGGGAACACATTACATCAAGTCGGCTAAATTTGGAGGACAGTTACGGTTAACAAAAACTAAAGAAGCAGAAGAAGGCGAATCGATGTCGGCATTTGCCACCCGAGCTCAGATCGATTATAAGGCAATGTTCAGGTTTGTTTTCAATTGTGTGCTTATCTTTCTGCAAAACACTATATAAATGCAATCAGAATCAGCGGCCATGCCGGCTATGCATCCTTTTGTCGAACATCTTCGATTGAGCAAATCAAGGATCACATCTAATGGGAGGGTTATACTGACGGAATTATCTGACCGCTGCGATCAAACAAGTTTAGGTCGAGGGGCGTTCCACTCAAGAATATCTGGTAAATTTTTCGGGCTCAAAATTCATTCCGACCCAAGAATATCTAGTCAAAATTCATTCTGACCCAAGAATTTTGGCTCGAGATATTGACCCAAGAATATTGGGTCGAAATTTGACACAAGAATTTTGGTTCACCCTTATCTGCCCACTACACCTGCCGACCCAACATTATTGGGTCAAAATCTTGAGCCTATAACAGTGGGTACGCCACGTCCATATCCAAAAGTATTGCGTCAAGCGCAACCAAGTTTTTGAGGTCGATTCGAACCAGCCATTCTTACAGTGAAGGGTTCAAGAACTAAGAGAAATATCATTATAAGCTTTCCAACATGGTCGTCCAAAGTTGGTCTAATCCGTTATATTTGATTTGATTAGGAGTGTCACGGTTCCTCAATCGTTCCTCCATCGATTCTGGAGTTTCAAACAAGGCTTGTTTCTTAATGTGACGCAAAGTCTTGTATCAGAGATAAAATATCAAGAAAATATGCATTTCATTACAACACGAAATCCCTTCCTCTTGCAGCACATATTCGGCACGCTCTGCACAGTACAAATCCAGCAGCTGGTTCCACTCGTCAAGTTCGGGTACGGAGCAGAGCAGGGGAGAGACGAAGGGTGAAGCTCATTCGACTTCACGGGCATCACAGAATACAAATGAAGAAGCGTACGTTGATTGATTTATCTATTTTATCTAGAGAAATAAGGAGCGGTTTTCTGCAACAAATGGTTCTAGGATTTGACCAAATACATGATGCTTCAGTGCACTGATCGTTCTAGCTATATGTGGACAGCCCTGTTGGTATATTGGACACAGAAACAATACCGGAACGCATTGTAGTATATGAATACTCGCCTTTTATTCCTCCAATACCGAAGAGTTCCATTCCATAATTTCATGGTGTAGGGGAGATAACTCTATATCACACGCAGCACCTTTTGAGAGTAGCTTGATTGTTTTTTAAATGACCTTTGACAGGTAAACCTGCTTCATTGGGTGTGAAAGCTGTTGAAGCAGATTTATCTGGGGAACCAAGTTAGTCTCACTGTGTAGGGGAGATAACTCTATACAACACGCAGCACCTTTTGAGACTTAACTTGATTTATTCGACGTGAGCTTTCGCAGACTAACCTGCCCCCTCAGATGTGAACGTTTACTTGTTTACTTAGTCTCGAATGGTGATACTTTCCTCTCCTCCCCCCCCCCCCCCCCCCCCCGCCCCCCACACACACACCCGTGACTGTATCGTTAGGGGGTGTACGGTGGAAATAACTCAACTTAATGTCATTGTGGCATAATTCATTTGGTGATTTCAGATACCAACAGCGGTACTCGAACGAGGCGTTGATGGTGGAGGGAGGAGACCAGAATATTGCCGCCGTCATCAGTGAAATGTACACCTACGGGTTCAAACACGAGCTTGTCGAGTGGCTTCATTCAATTCCGGATTACCCCAAACCCTTTGACTTCCAGATGGCCCCGATCACAGATCTGTGCGAGATGAACTACAAGACACTTTTTCCTAACGGAACAATGGACATGGGGTGTTTTGGCAAACAGTATGTACATGTAGTTAACCTTAGTGCCTACAGCATCTATGTATGTTCTACAGTTTGTGAAATCTCACAAGATATATAAGACACCGTCTGATGGGGTCTTCCCGTGATAGTAAAGGGCGCCGGCCCCAATAGATGGCAATGCGCTTCAGTCCGCGCACCACATATGCTTTTGAAATAGCGTCGATTTTATAGCTCTGACTTGAAGTTGCCAAATTATTCGTAAAACAGGGAGATATGAACCATATCCACCACAATGATATCAGTTATTAGTTTAAAATATTTGTCGAAGCATATACATAGCGCCTGTCGCCTCAGACCAGGAACAACGGCTGGTGGTGGTCAGTGAAGTGTGTCAATAATGTGGTGGTCAGTGAAGTGTGTCAATAATGTCCTCTAAAGTTTTGGGTTCTA
>JAVTVY010044801.1:0-20902 GCA_036873755.1 Hanleya hanleyi
TCAGTATATTTTGAAACAAGTATTATTTGAATCGAACGAAGGACTTGCACTGTACTTGCAGTGGACGTACAATGGTCGGCTCTGATTTTTTTCCCCTGGCAGCGGAACTCGGTCTGCTCTGTGTGTGTGTGGGGGGGGGGGGGGGTACGCACCTCCCGAACCCCCCTTCCCCCAGATTACGGGCCTGTAGAGATTTACATGTATGCTCAAAATTCGAATTTGAAATATTACAAAAATGAGTGTTAACCCCTTTTTTTATTTTATTTTTATGTTCATTCTAGCTTGAATTTCCACTCTAATTTCGAATTGGAATTTCAATTTTTTAACTGAAATTTCAATTTTAATTGAATTTGATCACGTTTCAAGTGAAAATTATTTTCAAATATTTGAATTTGAATTTGAATACAATTTTAACTTGAAATTTAATTTGATATTTGAAAAAAAAAAATTGAAGAAATTGAGGGGGATCGAAGTAGGAAATATTCCCTACTTCGACACCGCCCCCCCCCCCCAAAAATAATCAACCTAATTAACCAATTAACAACGTTAACGAGCCCCCGTGGTGGTGGGCGGTAAAATCCTGCCTTTGTCAGGGGTTGTTTTGAATTGTTTGTTATTTATGTCTAAGGAGATCGTTTTTACTTTGACGAAGGACAACTATGTTACATTTGCGAGCCAGACGATTATTTCTGTTCTATTATAAATTCTGTCAGTGTCACATTTGCCTGCTCTCGGCAATGTCCAAAAATACTAGACAACAGTACTACAACAATGCCAGATGGAGTTTAATTCCTTAAAGTTCTACAGGAACTGCCTCTCAAATAAGCCATCGTTTTGAAATATTTGTTCAGTGTAGAATACTATACAAAACGTGGACAGGAAGAAGGAGGCCGAGAAGTTCGGGCAAATCTATCTGCCCATATCCGCTCCTGGAATAATTCTGGGCAGATCGCATGGAACTCTCAAAAGTACAAAAGTAAATAGATTTCACCCATTTTAAATATTTGTGCTGTACAAGTCTCTGTAATCGGTAATTGTGTTCATTTGAAGCTGGTGGAAAACTAGACCCAGGTGCCTGTTCATTCTGCTGATGCCGAGATCATCTCGGCATCAGCAGAGTGAACAGGCACCTGGGTCTAGTTTTAGGCGGACGAAGGTGAATTCTTCTAAGCCTTGTTAACAAAAACGCACTGTACCCTTCCCTCCGTTTTTCATTTTAACTCTCAATCTCATTCTAACACGGCTAATCTTACCTCTTCCGCAAATCACTGACCCTTTTTTCAACTAGTATTTCCTTCTTTTAGTTAATAATTCGCGGGGTTAATGGCAGGATGCGTGCATGTAACTTGGCTATCCCATCTCTTTTCTTCTTTTTCGTCTTCTCGCCACAACAGATCGAACGTTTGCCGGTTTATGGCAAAAGTGTGACCTGTCATAGACCGGGAACCCGGACTGCGCAATAACTGGTTAAACTAAAACTCAGGAACACTATGATAGGTGTATATAGAGTGACGAGGCGTGACAACCCCTATTACATAATGCAATATGATCTATGATATAACAACAGCAATTTATCAACACCAATAAAATTAGACTCCTTCAGCGGAATGTTTTCGAGCAAATAAATGAGCTGATTAAGATTTTTGAACATTTTTGACTGAGAATTGGATCATTTGCATGTATTCATCCATTTATGATAATTGAGGTGCATCATCACCGATGAATGGACAGGACGTTCTCCCATGACTGGGTGTAAATCGGATTGGCTCCGATTAAAAAAAACGCCTTTACTGTATCATTGATCCAAGAATGATGGATCAGCAATCTATTAATAATATCAACGAAACATGCATATGTACCCTTCAAACTTTTGCTTGAGATTTCAGAGCAGTCCACAGGCAGTTGTTCAGTGCAGTTAAGTTGTCAGTAATTTATAGTTGAATATTGCCCAATACACGATTTCATTTAGTTTTTCAGTTATTTACTGTGAATTCTCAATAGTCACTGTACATTTTGAAGCAAATTACGGGCAACGTGCTACACAAAATCTGCGGCAAATTACTGTAAAATTTACAGCAGATTAATTCTATCATTACGGTAGGCCTATATTTTTTACCATGTACCTAAGGAATAGTTTTTACCAACAATTTAGATGAAATGACATGGCATAGTGCCTCAGCATCTCACTGGATCACCAGTTTTGTTTCCATTTAAATAATGTTTGATGGCAATATTTACTTGTTTTATAGCTCTTATTATCCAAAATATAAAACCTAAAAATAATCAAAATAATATTTCGATGTATAGTTATCTGAATCATCATAACACAAGGAACCAACTAATAATTGAATATCTTCAGATATATGAGTTAGATATTGTTGAAGCTCAGACACAAAAGTAAGGTGAAACAGCATAGACGGACTCTTAGAATTGTGCTTCCGTCTGATTTTTGGCTTTTTCTTATACATCATAGCATGGAGTTTTTAATATATGCAAAATATGACACCCTAATAACCAAAATAATATATCGATGTAATAGCGCTGTAGATATGGCGACTTTGAAGACATTATATTCGTTTTGGTTCAAAGTGTCATATTTTAGACTATAAAAGGAAACCCATCCTAAAATGTATTCGAGAAGTCAAAAACAGACAAAACCCCAATTTAAAACTACTGTCGACGCTGTTTTATGTCACTTTGGACGTGAGCCGTAACAAAATCAAACTTCCGTATTTTTTTTTTTTTAACAAGGTTATCATGCAAAGTTCCAAAAACATTTTTTTTTCTAATTTACAAACGCCGTATTAGCGCATTTACATAGCTGGCGACATGACGTGTGGAGAGCAAAAATGCGAGGAAATAGCCAGGATTCTAGTATGTGTCGCGTGCCAAGAATGCCTGTCTGATGTCCCCGCTTCGGAGTATTGAGTGCTGTGAGTACAGCAGCATTGAGTAAAACGAGGGCTATTTTTGGCTGTTGTTTTACAAAGATTTCGCCCAAACTCGTGTGAACGAAAAGGCTGCATATTATTCTATCGTACGGCGAAATCTTCCATGATATCCATAGGTGAGTTTGTTCTAAACAAGATAAACAGGCAAAATATGCTGAACAGCTAATATTATTTTGTCCACTTCAGCGTTTTACACAAGGAATATGTGATCATGGTAGACTCGGAATTCGCGATCATGGCAAACAAATTACCTTTCCCTAATCGATACTTTGTAGAACATCGAGTCCTTCAGAACATATCATTGTTATATAAATACTTGCCCGGTTCTGGTTAATGTAAGCAATTCTTCGCTACGATCGCAAATCCATCGTATAAAACGCTAACAATTGACCAAGTTCTCTGTACAGGAAGTTTTCCCCAAAAATGGAAATAATATTTAATGTGTATATGTAAATGTGGGTGATATCTGCCTTGAATGTTTTTCAACTAAGACGTTCACGTACAGAGATACGGATTCGTATAGGTATTTGAAAAGACACGATTTCCTGTTTTGTTACCAACCTTGGCTTTCAAGAGCATTGATCGCCATTCATGTGGATTCAGGTCTCCTCATGATCTCCGGGAAGTAAACCTTTCTGGACACTAAACATTGTATGATCGTTTACCCGTATGAGTTTGCTCATGCTCCTGCAGGATGAGATTCCATTTCATGTATTGCTATATAAGGACATACATGTATTGAGCATTTGAATGGCTTTTCATCAGTATGAGAACGTTCATGTCGTTTCTGGTGTCCAATTGTTGCACCGCAATTTGGGCGCCGCGCGTATTTGAAGGGCTTTACACTAGTATGAGTTATTTCACGCTCCTTCAGAAGGGCGCACAGCGGACATTTGTATGGCTTTTCACCAGCATGAATTATTTCATGCTTCTTCAGCTTTCCATTTCTTTTGCTGCAATAAGGGCATATTGAGCTTTTGAATGTATTTTGCCACCGACTGAAAATCTGTTTGATATATCTGGCTTCCCATCTTCGGGAACAAATTTTCTACGTTGACAATAATATAAAATCTTCTAAAATAAGAGATGACCTTCCAGAAGTCGACGAAAATGAAGAATTCCTGGAATTAATTTTTCAAGATATGAAATATCTGGAAGGCTTACTTTATCGACTCCCTGGAAAAAATGTAAACAAATTCAATAGTCATTTACTATTTCCCCTCAAATCAATATCGAAAAAAAAAAGTGTGTTTTGATGGGTGATTTTAATATCGATCTTTTTTAAAACTGATCAACACGGGCCAACCTTGGAACCCTGAAATCCCATTATTTCTTTCCACAAATTACTAAACCGCTCAACAACTCGTATTGAAAACGTCTTTATAAACTTTCACCAAGAAAATTTGCTATCCGGTATCATTCCTAACTGACATCACTGACCACTTCTTGGTTTTCCATATTCTAAAAACAGCTGTACACCTGATAAACGCAGTACCACGTACCGCAATTTCCAAGGGGCATTAAACCGTTTTCATACCTGTGATCTTAAATCTCTATCCATGAAAAGAATAGACACTACAGACTAAACCCTGCCAGCCATCATAAAATTATACACAATCAGTTCGCAGCATTTGTCCGAACCATAATCTCACTTTCTAGGTTCTACACCATATCTGACTAGATAACTAGAAATAACTAATAACTAGAATTATGGTCAAATTGATGTTAACATTGTACTTTCCTCCGTCTGGTTAATATTGAAAATTCTCTCAGAATCTTCAAAAATAATTGCTAAGACGCAATAGTTACTTTTTCACAGTATTTAATGTTGTCGAGTTTATGTTGGAAAATATCATTTTGACTAAATAATTTGTTGACAGTTGGTGACACAGACAAGGCATTTCACATGACATAACCGCCCTGTCCAAAGGGAGGTAAATCTGTATAGTCCCTTGGCAACATATGCTATCGGTGTAGTTGTTCCATGTTACACTTGCAAATTTCTAAATATTCTGCGCGGCATTCGAGTGATAACGGGTACATTAAAATGGTTATAAAATCAACGTATTTGAGCGAAAATGACAAGCCAAATGGCTTATTACAAGTCAGCAGATCGTATCATACAGCATAGTATATATTTGCTGTATTCAAGACAATGCATATAGGGTGCAGTTCACAGTTGACCACTCCAAATATCCCTATAAAAGGTATATATTTTCTTGAAGGGAATGCTCATACCCCTAATTCAACATACAAGCCAGTTATGAAAATTTAACCCGGGATAAATTTTCTTCCCTTGAGACGTACTCCGTATATTTTGGAAAATCTATTGAAGTGACCCAAAATACGCCATACCCTTGTTTATTTCCTGGAAAAATCTTGACAATCGATTTCAATAAGATTTCTCCGCAGTGTTCCCCGTCTCAAGTTGAGATAAAAAAAGTCATTCAAATTCTGGACCATGTCGATTTTTGTCACATATTCCAGAAAAAAACATAATCCTATTTTTAAACACATGAAAAATGTACGAAACGATGGTTGACTTCGCGGACCGACCCGTCATATAGCTCAACCGAGCCAGCCATCCCCATGTGTCGTTTTGAACGATTTGTAGTACTTAGAAGCTTCGTACTACAAATACTGGTTACCAAAAAGAGAAGGATAATTATTATGTGGTCAGACCTGGGCGCTCTGGTCTATTCAACTTTTTAACGGGGAACAATAATCCGAAACTATGGACTACTTCCTAAGGATCAATTCTAGGGCCCCTATTCTTCCTTGTGTACATAAACGACTTAAATAGAGCTACCGACGTCCTTAAAATTATTCTCCTCGCTGATGATACTAGAACTGTATATTCCTCTGAACACCTTGCTGACACTATACTGAAGTCATGTCTGAGAAATTACATAAAATACATAACTGGTTCTGTTGCAACAGCCTATCACTGAATAAAAAAGAAACCCAGTATATTATCATTAGGCCAAATATCCGAAAGCGATTAATCGATGCCGAATTAGCTGTTTCTGGACCTCAAATCGAACGTGTCAATAAATTCAAGTTTTTCGGGCGTCTTTTTTAACGAGAAACTTAACTGAAAATCACAAATAAATTATATCTGTAACAAAATTTCACGAAAAATCGGAATCATTAGTTACATAAAAAGATAGTGCGACGGCACTGTAGCTCATCTGTCTGTAACTGGAGAAAGTAGCTGTGAGAAATTTTTACTAAAGAACTGCAATAGATGAGTTTCTAACTTGTGTTTTCCCCCCTGAAAACTAAATGATCCATGCAGTTATTTCCTGAGATTTCATGATAAAGTTTCATGGGAAATTCAAGATGCGGCCATATTGGATTTTCGAAATGGACCAAAAAAGGTATCTTGCACAAGTGGACCACAAGGGGAACCTGTGTATCAACATCCCATTTGCGTACACTCTGGCATCCATAAGATGGCTTGCGAATCGTGTGTCTCCATTTTCGCGGAGCGATATCCGGTACTTTACCGGATTCTATTCGGCATTCATCCAGCGGAGAGCGACCTCGAGAAATCTGATAAATTACAGGTTTTCATACCACTTCGGAAACAGATATTGCCCAGGCTTACCAACTATATAGGAATAAATAACTTTCGTATCATCCAAGAGGTTTGGTAGATCTGTAACTTTGAAGAAGTAGGACATCACATGACTCGAAAATGGCGAGTTACGTTGGGGTTACGTCGGTAGACTTTAGCTGATTGACTGACGAAGTCACGTGGTATCGATTTCCGGAAATTGCAGTTGCCGAAAGTAGGCTGAAAATGGATACACACGATCCCAGGGTCAATCTTGCCGCGTATAGATGATCGAGATGGTTACAGGTTGTCAATATCCATGCAGTAGTATCCTGAGACTTCATGATAACCAAATTTCATGGGGAAATTCAAGCCACCTGGTGGCCATATTGGATTTTCGAATGGGACAGGAAAAGGTATCTTGCTCAAGTTGACCCCAAGGGGAAACTGTGTATCAAATTTGAGAAAGATCAATGCAGTAATTCCTGAGAAATCGTGATAATAAAGTTTCATGGGAAAATCCAAGAGGGCCGCCTGGTGCCCATATTGGATTTTTGAATCCGAGCAGAAAAGATATCTTGTACAACTAGACTCCAATGGGAACCTGTGTACCACATTTGGGAAAGATCCATGTGGTAGTTCCTGAGAAATCGCAATAACAAGGTTTCATGCGGAAATCCAAGATGGCCACCCGGTGGCCATATTGGATTTTTGAATCAGAGTAGAAAAGGTATCTTGCACAACTATACTCCAAGGTGAACCTGTGTATCAAATTTTAGAAAGATTCATGAGGTAGTTCCTGAGAAATCGCAATAACAATGTTTCATGTGGAAATCCAAGATGGCCACCTGGTGGCCATATTGGATTTTTCAATAAGACCACAAATGGTATCTTGCACAGCTAGACCCCAAGGGCAACCTCTGTACCAAATTTGAGAAAGTTCCAAGAAGTAGTTCCTGAGAAATCACGATAACAATGTTTCATGCGGAAATCCAAGATGGCCACCTGGTGGCCATATTAGATTTTTCAATCAGACCACAAATGCTATCTTGCACAGCTAGACCACAAGGGCAATCTCTGTACCAAATTTGAGAAAGATCGAAGCAGTAGTTCCTGAGAAATCATGATAACAATGTTTCATCAGGAAATCCAAGATGGCCGCCTGATGGCCATATGGGATGTCCGAATCAGAGCAGAAACGGTATCTTGCACAACTAGACCCCAAGGGGAACCTGTCTACCAAATATGAGAAAAATCCACGCAATAGTTCCTGAGAAATTGCAATAACAATGTTTCATGGGGAAATCCAAGATGGCCGCCTGGTGGCCATATTGTATTTCTGAATCAGACCACAAACGTATCTTGAACAACTAGACCCCAAGGACAACCTGTGTATCAAATTTGAGAAAGATCCATGCAATACTACCCGATAAATCACGATAAAGTTTAATAGGGAAATCCAAGATGGCCGCCTGGTGCCCATATTGGATTTTTGAATCAGAGCATGGGTATCTTGCACAACTAAGACTCCAAGGGGAACCTGTGTACCAAATTTGAGAAAGATCCATGCGGTAGTTCCCGAGAAATCGCAATAACAATATTTCATGCGGAAATCCAAGATGGCCATATTGGATTTTTCAATCAGACCACAAATGGTATCTTGCACAGCTAGACCCCAAGGCCAACCTCTGTACCAAATTTGAGAAAGATTGTATCTTGCACAACTAAACCCCAAGGGGAACCTCCGTACCAAATTTGAGAAAGATCCATGCAGTAGTTCCTGAGAAATCGTGATAACAAGGTTTCATCTGGAAATCCAAGATGGCCGCCTGGTGGCCATATTGGATTTCTGAATCAGACCACAAAAGTATCTTGCACAACTAGACCCCAAGGAGAACCTGTGTATCATATTTGAGAAAGATCCATGCAATACTTCCTGATAAATCACGATAAAGTTTCATAGGGAAATCCAAGATGGCCGCCTGGTGGCCATATTGGATGTCCGAATCAGAGCAGAAAAGGTATCTTGCACAACTAGACCCCAAGGGGAACATGTCTACTAAATATGAGGAAGATCCATGCAATACTTCCTGATAAATCACGATAATGTTTCATGGGGAAATCCAAGATGGCCGCCTGGTGGCCATATTGGATTTGTGAATCAGACCACAAAAGGTATCTTGCACAACTAGACCCCAAGAGGAACCTGTGTACCAATTTTGAGAAAGATCCATGCAGTAGTTACCGAAAAATAATGATGACAAGATTTCACTGGCAAATTCAAGATGGCCGCCATGGCAGCCATATTTAAAATCGTATCAACATGGCATGAACAAATTCTGGTGTACTCATTGGGGGGAACATGCATGCCAAGTTTCAGCTTAATCGGCCAAGCGGTTTCAGAGAAGAAGATGTTTACGCACGACGGACGACGCACAATGGACGACGCACGACGGACAATCAGGCCATGACATAAGCCCATCGAGCCTTCGGCCCAGATGAGCAAAAAATCAATAAATAATTATAACAGTATACATACCATACTATTCAATGATATTCTCTTACTTGTCTCATTGTAACCTTCTCTGGGGGAATACATGTATCTCTCATTTGAATCCGCTAATATTTTGGCAAAAAACGAGTGCGAGTGACAACTTTATCTAAAAAGATAGACCCTACCTTACCATTTTTTTTTTTTTTTAAATTGAAAATTTTACAGCTACCGAAATTAAATGTGCACGCATGTCTGTTGATGGTGCATTAAATGTATGCACCACCCAGAATAACTACCCATAAGCTTTCAAATTTACTTTATGGAACAATCAGATATACACCACTATCAAACTAGAAGCCAAAATTTGAACCTCTACCGACCCAGCTATAATTCCAACTTGTCATATTATACCACAGAAACTACAGGACCTCGGGAGTGGAACAAACTACCTTCTCCGATCAAATGTATCGAATCCACCTCTTTATTCAAATCCAAACTAAAAGCATATCTTCTACAAATTTGAAGCCCGATATCGCAACTAGGGCTGTATAGGTGAAGCCCGCTGGGGTTTCATTCCCGCCAATCACTATTTTGCGTGACATGTAGATCATATTGCTTGCTCTTATTTTTGTAATAATTGATACCATATTTTTGTATGTACATTTTCGTTTGATTTGCGAATAAAATTTAATTCAATTCAAACATTGGCGAGACTAATAGAGTTCCACTTGCAATGATATACGAAAGATAATACTTCCTATCGTAAACAGCAGAGGTATATCCTCCAATCATAACAAACAAACATACCACGTAACATAATCATCCATTGAAAGCTGACAATTGCAGCAAACTTTCGATGTACGGGTGTAGGCTTATACGTGCACTTCTGCTAGACAGAAACACTTATCATTAGATTTCCACAATGGGACACCCCTAGAATCCCTGGGGTTAGTGCCATAACTGACCACACTAGTGGAATACCCACCACCTCTCATATTTTTTCCTGGATTTAATCTTTTTTTTTTAATTTAGTTGAAACATAAACTTTATAATTTTCAGGGACGGGACACCGACACATTCTCTTCTCCTCTCTCACAATCTCTATCCGACAAGCGAGTACATTTAGACAGAGGGCTGTGTCATTTTCTAATTTCAACCTTGTCTTCTTTCATGAGCAATGATCGCCATTCGTGTGAGTAAGTTTATGTCTCTTGAGAGTTTTCCTCCGGGTAAACCTCTCAGAGCACAGTGAACATTTGTATGGCTTTTCACCAGTATGAGTTCTCTCATGCTCCTTGAGGGTTTCATTTAATGTGCTGCTAAAAAGACACATTGCGCATTTAAATGGCTTTTCACCAGTATGAGTGAGTTCATGTCGATTCAGGTTTCTACTTCTCACCAGCATGATAGCGTTCGTGTCGTTTCAGGTCTCCACTTCTTGTACAGATATAAGGGCATCGTGGGCATTTGAACGGGTTTTCACCCGTATGAGCTATTTCATGTTTTCTTAGGTTTACACTCCGATTACAGCTGAATGGGCATAGTGGACATTTGAATGGCTTTTCACCAGTATGAGTTATTTCATGTTGCCTTAGGTATCCACTCTGTTTACAGCTGAATGGGCACAGGGGACATTTATATGGATTTTCGCCACTATGTGTTCTTTCGTGTTCTCTTAGATGACATCTCTGATTACAGCTGATTGCGCATATTGAGCATTTGAATGGCTTTTCACCGGTATGAGATCGTTCATGTTCCCTTAGGTGTCCCTTCTGTTTACAGCTGAATGTGCACAGTTGACATTTGAATGGCTTTTCACCAGTATGATTCATTTCATGCTGTCTTAAGCTTCCTTTTGTTATGGTGCTATAAGGGCATATTGAGCATTTGAATGGCTTTTCACCAGTATGAGTTCTTTCATGATGCCTTAGGTATCCAATGTGTTTACAGCTGAATGGGCACAGTGGACATTTATATGGATTTTCGCCAGTATGTGTTCTTTCATGTTCCCTTAAGTATTCAATCCGTTTGCAGCTGAATGAGCACAATTGGCATTTGAATGGCTTTTCACCTGTATGATTCATTTCATGCTGCCTTAAGCTTCCTTTTCTTATGCTGCTATAAGGGCATTTTGAGCATTTGAATGGCTTTTCACCAGTGTGAGTTTTTTCATGTTGCCTTAGGTTTCCACTTGTTATACCGCTGTATGGACATATTGAGCATTTGAATGGCTTCTCACCAGTATGACAGCGTTCATGTCGTTTCAGGTTTCCACTTCTTGTACAGCTAAACGGGCACCGTGAGCATTTGAACGGTTTTTCACCAGTATGAGTTCTTTCATGATTCTTTAGGCAGTCACCTGTTATACTGCTATATGGGCATATTAAGCATTTGAATGGCTTCTCACCAGTATGATAGCGTTCATGTCGGTTCAGGTTCCCACTTCTTGTACAGCTAAACGGGCACCGTGAGCATTTGAATGGTTTTTCACCAGTATGAGTTATTTCGTGTTGCCTTAGGTTTCCACTATGCTTACAGCTGAATAGGCACGGTGGACATTTGCATGGCTTTTCACCAGTATGAGTTATTTCATGCTGCTTTAGAAAACCACGTGTTTTGCAGATATATGGACAACATGAGCATTTGTATGACAGATCTCCAGTGTACATTTCTTCGTAAAACTTTACACTACAGCTGCTTACAGAGCAATATGCCCCTTTTGATTTGCTGCCACTTCCATGTGGGTGTAATTTAACAAGTGTTGGCGGTGACTCGGGTGAGACTTCCCTGGGTTCTACGATGTCTCCCGTTGTTTCAGAATAATCAGTAGCTGATTCCCGTATATGTGCAATGTTTATCTCAGCATTGCTCCTCAATTTGTGATCAACCACCTGGTACAAGGTGACTGGATAAGGTCTGTCTGGTCCCACGGTCATCTTGTCAGCTGCTGTATAGTTGTCTGGATTATCCTAAAGCAAGGAACCAATCAATAATCAGATATCCTCAGTTATGTCAGTTCAATACTGTTAAAGCTCAGACTCAAAAGTGACGTAAAACAGCATAAACTGACTTTTGAAATTGTGTTTTTGTCTGGCTTTTGTTTTGCTTTTTCTTATACATTATAGAATGGAGTTTTTAATATATGCGAATATATGACCCCTAAATAACCAATATAATATTTCAGTGTAATAGCACAGCAGATATGGCGACTTTGAAAACATTAGATTCCTTTTGGTTAAAGGTGTCATATTTTAAACTATAAACAAATCAATCCTAAAATGTATGCGAAAAGTCAAATACGGACAAAAGCCCAATTTTAAACTTCAGTCGACGCTGTCATATGTCAAATTAGACTGAGCGTTAACACATGCAGCTTCGCAAAAGGACCCAGCACTTCAAGGTGGCACATCAGTTGAGGCTGCACATCATTGGCAATGCACATCAATCAAAATAACAATATATTTATTAAACTAGAGCCTATAGGCTTTGGCATGTAATCTATGACTGGGTCAACTTATCATTTTAATAAAACATTGTTTATAAGTAGATTCGATTATTAATCAATTATTTTTAGGATGAGACTTTCCTGGTGAAACAAAGAAACTAGTGCTGGATGGGTCGACCCCGTGGGGGTTCGAACCTGTGCTCTCGGAATTTGGCACTAAATTGCCAGCAGTAAATGCAAGCGCCCTAAACCACTTTGCCACGTCAGCTCTTGTTTTTGCAGCTGCGTTTATGCCTATATTGCACGGCAATAGCGTGAAGAACAGATGTATTTAGTCTCGGGGCCCCATTAGAATTTACTTATATCAAGATTTTCAATTTTTTCCCCACGGGTTAGACCAGCAGCATGTTAGTCCTTGGTTCTTCAACCTGAGCCAGTTAGCGCGTCATGGGGCTTTGTTTACATTCCACTCGAAAGTATGTCACTCAGTCACGGGGTCGTGGAGCTGTGTATCAATGAAGGGTGGTCAGTGAAAATTTTGTGACTGATTGATCCGAACTGAAATGTTTCGTATGGCATAGCTAATTTCTAAACTACCGCTGTTATGTTAGCAGGGGTCCAATATACACACATAACAGCCATAAGATTTAAGGCTTATGAAATTTAATACACGACTCCACAGTCTCGCCATATTAGATAAACCGGGTCGTATCCAAAGCGAGGCTCTGGGTCAGTGGAATGTAAACACTGGCGAGAAAGCGTGTGGCCCAGGCTAATAGGCATAAATACACGACTCCACAGTCTCACCATATTAGGTAAACTGGGTCATATCCAGAGCGCAGCTCTGGGTCAGTGGAACGTAAACACTGGCGAGAAAGCATGTGGCCCAGGCTGATCAAACATGCCGAAAGGTGCAAATAATGGCTCAAGTAAAGGAAAAGGCAAGGCGGAGAGAGGGTATAATGATGGAATATTATAATGTAAAATACTGCTTGGTGATCAGGTTATCACTGCACTCATTACATGAATATTTGAAGAAATTTGGTAATTTTGACCAAATATTTCAGGTCATAAATAAAGAGATGCACATCTTCAAACCATATTGAACATGTGTATAAAGTTTCAGAAACATCCAGTAATAACTGAGTGACTAGTTAATTACACAAGAACATGCTCTATATATACTGGAATATATGCAGAAAATCGACAAAGTCCAAATCTGGATAAAGAAGGCCTGGTAATTTTGACCAAATATTTCAGGTCATAAATGATGCACATCTTCAAACCATACTAAACATGTGTACAAAGTTTCAGAAACATCCAGTAATAACTGTGTGACTAGTTAATTACACAAGAACATGCTATATATATTTGAATATATGCCGAAAATCGACAAAGTCCAAATCTGGGTAATTTTGACAAAAATTAATGTTTCATATCTCAAATAAGAGATGCAAATCTTCAAACATGTCTACAAAGTTTCAGAACCTTCTGATAAAAATAGTAGGAGTAGTTGATAACACTAAAAACTTGTCTATACATGGGAATAGATCCTGGAATGGCAAAGTCCTATATTAGTTCAAAACGTCATAAATGTGCCAAAAATTATAATTTCGTCTAGTAAATAGGACATGCACAACTTCAAACCATAGGTAACACATATGTAAAGTTTCATTAAAATAGAAGCAAAATCTAAGGAGGAGTAGCCCGGACAAAATTGTGTGGTCCTGAAAATGGCAAAGTCCTATCAAGTTCAAAACGCCATAAATATGTCAAAAATAAAAATAAAAATAGGAGATGCACATCTTCAAACCATAGGTAACACATATATAAAGTTTCATTAGAATAGAAGCAAAATCTTAGTAGTCGGGGAAAAAATGTGTCTACAGACAGTCGGTCGGACGGACAGACAGACGAACAAGCCGATTCCAGTATACCCCCTCTAAGTTCGTTGCGGGGGATATAATAAATACTATGCTATCACATTATATAGACTGAGGATTACTTCTTACTGTGTAAAATGAATTCTCTAGGCCAACTAAACTTTAGTGCTGGTAATACTAGGAGAAATGGCATATTCGGTTGAATTTCT
Organism: Hanleya hanleyi; assembly: GCA_036873755.1. Taxonomy (NCBI): domain Eukaryota; kingdom Metazoa; phylum Mollusca; class Polyplacophora; order Lepidopleurida; family Hanleyidae; genus Hanleya; species Hanleya hanleyi. Next base: position 14,542 of record JAVTVY010044801.1, read on the forward strand.
GTTTCATTTCTCTCAACCTTATGAGAATATAATTTTTGGTTAAATATTGAATTTTTTGTATTGTTATTTTTGGTTTCCAGTTTTACGCTAGGTATTCTCATGGTTATACTGGTAGATTATTGTTGTTGCTTCATGGTGTAATGGAGAGTAGTAGCCTAGCTATATAATGCTTTCACTAATATTGGAGTGTACTGTATATAGTCACACAATCACTAACACTGTCTTGTTCAGTACCGGTATCTATTTGAGTGAAAAAAATGTATAAATATTTTTATTTTAAATATATTTATATTCTTGTGATTAAATATCGTATCAATTGCAGCCCTCGCTATAAGAGTTTGCCGTAGTAAACCCGTCCATCCGCGGCAAAAAAAAAATGCCGCAAATGTCTGATTTTCCGAACTGAATAATTATCGTGGGGGATATGTTTTTATCAGATGGGTATCATACCAGGCCTTATTTTTCACGCGAACGCTCGTTCAGGTTACGTGAAGGTTGCGCAAACCATATTTTACGCGAACGGTCACCGTTCACGTGGGGCGAATTTCATCTGCTAGCTTACTTTCACAAGTAGGCAGTGTCTGTCTGCACAAAGTGAAAATAAAATAAAAAGTGGCGACAGGGATATTTCCGTGTATACTATCCACTTTCTCTTTCTCCCTTTGTCGACTGGCAGGCTAATTTACACGGCCGTGGTTGTTTGATAAATCATAAATTCCTTATGGCCTAGTTAATTGTTTGGGTCGGAGTGGTTTCGTTTTCACTGGTCAGACAATTACGCATGCCCAGATGGAAATAGGTCAGCCCGTTCAGCAATGTCAGAAGTTGCATGAAATAGAAAGTGAAGAGGTCTGTCCGAAAGTGAATGGCCAATTAGCGGACCCACTCTAGGAAGCAACCCCATAATTAGATTGGCACTGAAGCTGCATGCGAAGTGCTACCGGTTAAAAGTGTGTACCTGAACTGTGACGTCTGGGACGTATTTCTTTCACATTATAATTTTTACAGCCTGTTGACCTCAACACGTGCTTCGAACAATTCCACGCAAGCCCCGGGCGATCTCAATCATGAAGGCTGGTGATCACGGGGGGGGGATTGGGGGTGGAAAGACCAGTCGCATGCAAATTACAACATCATCATTCATTCTCGGGTTTTGTATTCGAATGAACCGTTACCTTATTTTTATGTCATTGAAATATTGCCACTGTTTTCACGGGTTTAAAATGTTCATATGATCAAATAATATGAACTCGTGTTCAGCTTTGTTACAGCTTTCACCCCTGCTGATTTTGCCAAGTGACTCAAGTGAGTGTGGTTCGTGTCCAAAAACAATGAAACCGTGGGGGAGATGGGTTGTAGTGAAGTTTCTCCGTAAATCAAATAGCATCTCGTTGGGGTATTTGTTCTCTTATTAAGAGTAGATAATCTTTATTCTTTTCACACTAATGTAATATTCTCATGGTTTCCGGATAATAAATAGCTTTTTGCTAAAACAATGGGGAAACAGTTAATTGCGTATGCGCGCTCTTCCACCCCTGGAGTCAAAATCAGAATGGGCTTAGCGATAGCGGGTCATGCGCAGTGGCTGGGTACTAAGTCCAGATACGAATGTTTGACACCCAAGTCATCCGTACGACAGGGTCAGGATTCAAGTATCTTTATTATCAGTGATTATGGCAAAGCATTTTCTTGGTGTAGATGACAAAGGACCTACCAATATGATATGATCCAAAAATAGTGTGCGGGGGGCACAGGTTGTGAAAGACGCATCTCTGTTTACAAGACAATGCTTCTCTTGAGATTTTTGCTCGAATAAACAACACTCTTTATTCTTCTTACATTAATGAAACATTATTACGCTTTCAGCGGAATAAAAATCTATTTGATTGAACACTGAGACACCAGTTTTAGAATTTTTCCACCCCTTACCTACCCCGGTCTTCATGCTGATTTCACCATTTCAGACTGACCCGATTCTTGTCAACTCGACATACCGTACCGTAAATTAACGGGAAATGGTGCATTCGAACTCGGCACAAAATTAACATGCCTTGCAACAGGGTTTGTCCAGAATATTTTACGGAAACATTACGAACAAGAGAGTGATTAAAAGAATGTATTATAGCGCCTCTATCGAACTAAGACGTCTCCTAGAAGAATAGGTTCGCAGCAGTGATCAAGTCAAATCACTCGAGGACAACCCCGACCACTTCCTGCCTATTTACTCGCGCACTGAGACACTGGGACAAGCAAAACGCTGCACGATAACACTTTCAGATACAAAAGAGTATTGTAACATATATATTGTTAAAGTAATAGACTCAAGAAAGAAAACAATATCACGATAAACAGAAAATACAGACAATATCAAGGATGAGCTCAAGAGCTCTTTCTTTAGGATGTGTACGTTGGTCGGACGGCGGAAGGATATCTTTAAACTTAATTCATGCCCCTATAATGTAAATCTATTACCATAGATTACATAAAAATATATTTCTATGTCAGTGATGTTGAGGTTGGATTGAAGGAGGAGCTATATTATAACTTCAAATAAAGATTACATTTCTTTTTGAAAGTATAAGCTTAAATATCTCATTGCGTAGATCTGATGAATAGTATAGTTAGCAACAATAGGTGTGCAATTTGGAGCACGTTCTTGGTGTAGCTTTGTGTGATGATAGGTAGGTGAACAAAAAATCCCGTGTCCGACAAAGCTATTGTTCGAGAAAAGCTATCATTTCCAGCATGTTTCATGTGTTTGGAGACACCAGCACTGTGGTTAATACATTTGTATGCAAATTAAAGAATATAATGGCAACTATATCCAAACATACTACAATGCTGCATAACAATGTGCACTGGTAAAGACTGAAAGATCACAAATTGATCCAAACAAAGGTCTAATTAATATAATAAGTTAAATGTGTGGACAGAAATATGGTTCGTACGAAAGCTTTAGGGTACACCAGTATTTGGTAGCAAAATTGAAGGAAATGCTGTCCTCCATTTAACCCTACCTGGCCGGGGGGGGGGCATAATGCCCCCGCCCTCCCCCCCCCCCCTCCTACCAAACTTTCAGCGCTATATCCGGAACGACGAACTAGAGGTTCCGCTCTGACCCTTGAGTTGCCGCTCCGGCATGAAGCCTATGCTGGTTGTTTTTTTAAGCAAAAACATACGTCTCCCACAACCTCCCATCTTGCATTGAGTGGGCACATAATTTAAGGGTAAGTGCTATAAAATGAATGTAGCAATAAATATCCTAAACAAAGCCGTGCATCTAAAAATATTAATTACAAAGAAGCGATTTTTATTGTTGCAGTAACCCAGTGAGGAGTCGGGATTTATCCAGCAATGAGTGGATTGTCAACATCTGCAGCGTCCAACCAATGTGAAATACATGTAATTGTGAAGCATCAACTATTTCAAAACTGATCACATTATAGGAAAGATGCAAAACATACAAGAGCCGCACCTATAGTATACATGCTGTACCGTATAGAAGTTTCATGCATCTGGCTTCAGTAGTTTCCAAGATATTGAGTGAAAAATATTTGGACAGACAGATAAGCACATTTTGCATGGACCCACGCAAGCACTAGCTCACACCCATAAGGCCATTTCAATGAAGCTTCCATACAAGTTTGGTGAAATTTCGTCGAGTAGTTCTCCAGACATCTTGCAGACAAGGTATGTATAGACAAGAACAATTAGATGGACGGACGGACAATGGACATGGATAAATGCACACACACACCCAAACCTAATCAAATGAGGGGGCTATCCCAATGAACCTTCCACCCAAGTTTGGTGAAATTCTGTCCTGTAGTTCTTCAGATATCTTGCAGAAAGGGCCTGTATATACATATACATGTACAAGTACATGGACAGGCAGGCGGACGGACACCGAACATGGACGAACGCACACACAAACCAAAACCTAATCGGATGAGAGGGCTATCCCAATAAAGCTTCCGTCACGTATTTCTCCAGATATCTTGCAGACAAGGCCTGTATATACATATATACAAGTAAATGAATGGATGGACGAACACCCGACACGGATGAATGCATGCACACACACCAAAACCTAATCAAATGAGGGGGCTATCCCACTGAAGCTTCCATCAATGTTTGTTGAAATTCCGTCCAGTAGTTCTCAAAGATATCTTGCAGACAAGGCCTGTATATACATGTACAGGTAGATGGACGGACGGACCGACACCGGACACGGATGAATGCACACACACAAACCAAAACCTAATCAAATGAAGGGTCTATCCCAATGAAGCTTCCATCCAAGATTGGTGAAATTCCGTCCAGTAGTTCTCAAGATATCTTGCCGACAAGGCCTGTATATACATGTACAGGTAGATGGACGGACGGACCGACACCGGACACAGATGAATGCACACACACAAACCAAAACCTAATCAAATGAAGGGTCTATCCCAATGAAGCTTCCATCCAAGATTGGTGAAATTCCGTCCAGTAGTTCTCAAGATATCTTGCCGACAAGGCCTGTATATACATGTACAGGTAGATGAACGGACGGACGGACACCGGACACGGATGAATGCACGCACACAAACCAAAACCTAATCAAATGAAGGGCCTATCCCAATGAAGCTTCCATCCAAGTGTGGTGAAATTCCATCCAGTAGTTCTCAAGATATCTTGCAGACAAGGCCTGTATATACATGTACAAGTAGATGGACGGACGGAGACACCAGACACGCATGAATGCACACACACACACCAAAACCTAATCAAATGAGGGGGCTATCCCAATGAAGCTTCCATCCAAGTTTGGTGAAATTCCATCCAGTAGTTCTCAAGATATCTTGCAGACAAGGCCTGTATATACATGTACAGGTAGATGGACGGACGGACCGACACCGGACACGGATGAATGCACACACACAAACCAAAACCTAATCAAATGAAGGGCCTATCCCAATGAAGCTTCCATCCAAGATTGGTGAAATTCCGTCCAGTAGTTCTCAAGATATCTTGCCGACAAGGCCTGTATATACATGTACATGTAGATGAACGGACGGACGGACACCGGACACGGATGAATGCACGCACACAAACCAAAACCTAATCAAATGAAGGGCCTATCCCAATGAAGCTTCCATCCAAGTGTGGTGAAATTCCATCCAGTAGTTCTCAAGATATCTTGCAGACAAGGCCTGTATATACATGTACAAGTAGATGGACGGACGGACAAACACCAGACACGCATGAATGCACACACACACACCAAAACCTAATCAAATGAGGGGGCTATCCCAATGAAGCTTCCATCCAAGTTTGGTGAAATTCCATCCAGTAGTTCTCAAGATATCTTGCAGACAAGGCAAGGGGACGGACAGACATCCAGACAGACAGACATCCATCCAACCAGACAGACAGCACAAACACTAGATGTCTCCCCCCAACATAGTTGGGGGAGACATAAAAATGGAGAGCTGAAACTCCGTGACTTTATAGTTTATCATATTGGGGTCATTTTGAGCCTATTTGCATAACCCACCGAGCAGAGGATCATGGGGAAATCCAAGATGGTGGCCACATTGGGTAGCAGAAAAGTGATGTTTTTGCCATATTTCTTCAAAATTTCTGCTTTTCCGCGATGAAAAGTTGGCAAAAACTATTTTATTTCACATCACATTAATATTTACTAATTTATCATGCAGTTTTTGCGGAGAAATTGCAAAAATAAAAAATTTGGAAAATCTGACCGAAAAAGACAAAAAAAATGCCGTTTTTGAAAATGACGTCACTGTAACGTCATCACAGCGGCCAACTTGGATTTTTTTTCACATTTTCTGGTAGAGCTTGACCCAAGGGTATAGTGTGATAAGTTTCAGCCCCCTAGCTCAAGGGTTAAGAAAAATAATTAGGGGGGGGGGTGGCATTTCGCCCCCCCCCCCACCCAAGGCCTGGACAGGTCCCAAAAAGCCCAGGCCAGATAGGGTTAAGGCGACACGAAATTATTAACTGCGGGTCGGTATTGCGGGATTCCCCCACCGGTTATTTTGATATTGTACTTCTGAAATAAAATAATGACATCAAACTATTAGTAAATACATGTACTATAAAGGTATATACTCTAGGCGATTTGGTAAGTATGCCTGTATATACAATGTACACTGCATCTCATACCTGGTTAGTATCACATATAACAGAGATAAAATTAGAAATTGAAATATCATTGAATAAGTGTATCATGATGTAAGCACTAGGAAAATATGAGCATATGGAGTCGGGCGAAGCTTAGTTAAGGAGATTGATGGCGGGGCATGCTCCCATGGGTTGAGCATGGGTTGAATAAGTGTAGGATCATGTAAGCTGC
>JAVTVY010044802.1:0-200475 GCA_036873755.1 Hanleya hanleyi
ATAGACCAATCCGTCTATTGCTGCATGGTTATGGTCTTAATCCATGCATTGGCGGTCAGTGGATCATAATGGTTATTATAAGGTTTATACCCAAAGCAAAGTATTGTTCATAACACGAATATATGACAACTTCCGGATCTTATACTATAATTCGTGGCCATTGTCCAAGTAAAATTCAGTCTTCTGGCAGTTGAAAGATAACACGACATCCATTTGTAAATTTTCCAATCCTCCAAGAATTTGAATATTCAGTTTTTGGACACAAGCTTTCGTCCAGAAGAATTTGAGCACCAGTATGCGCTAGAGACTCAATTCGCATGAAAATATCGGCACCAAACAGGAATAAAATGTACCAATAATATAACAATAAAATATAATAAAATAGAAAATAAATTGACACAACCTAGCTTCCTACCAGAGAAAAATGTCCATTAGTTTACAATGAAACCAGCAAGACATCAATTACAACACATATAAGGGAAGTGGGAAGAGGTGCCGACATACTGACAGAACCACATGGCTTCACAGTATAGTCTTCCGGTTAACCTATTCTAAATCACATACCAAGAATCTAACAATTCGTGATATGTGTTGTATCTCAGGTACTTTTTTATTGTACCTGTTCATGTGGCAAGTTGGATGACATGACCGCACGGCCCCAAGCACCGGCATAAGCGGTATTAGATACAAATCTAGATAGCTATGATGAAAATGCTTTGACAACTCGTATATCAAGACTGACCCCCATCACCGTCAAATCCATATCATGAAGGAATCATATTCGAATAAACAGTACATTTTGTTACAATGAACATACTCTATCAGCACACATTAAATCCATCAAATCACGATGATCCGGTTTAGGGAAGTGTACCTTACGCGACAGTCTACGCCATTGCCCGTACACAAGCGTTCAGCACTATTGTTTATTTGGGAGACTTCATTTCAAAGTGAACATGATTGCCGTCTACTTGCGAACACTGAAGTAATAACACATTGGTATGCTTATTCATTAATAACATGTACGATATTGCGAATGCGTTCAAAGAAATAACATTTGAGGAGGTTCAAAATATTGATGTATATCATCCACAAAATTTATTGAGCCACACCAGAGTAGACTCGTTTTGTGACTTCTAAACATGGCAAAGAATGAAGCGCTTGGTCGGCGTAGGGTATCACAGGTATTTGGTCTGAATACGAACTTTCAATAAATACTAAATTTGGGGCGTTCATATATTTCATCATTTTCCAACAGGTGCCTTAATACGGCTAGTACATCATTGCAATACAATATTTGTATGTAATACCGCTCAAGCCGGTGCTAGGGGCCGTGTGGTCATGTCATTCAATGTGTTCAAATGAACAGCTACAATAAATGCGTGGCTGGGATACAAATCATCACAGTGATCACTGTTGGTTCTTGTGATGTCTTTTTAGAAATTTGCAATCGGTATATTTGTTTTTGGGTCACAAGACTTCTTGTCAGCACACCGATGTCGTTTGTCATCACTCTTTTAATGTTGCGTTTACTTGTTGCCTATATATGGTGAGATTCTACTGGTGGGTGTTCGTCCCCGAGGCTTGCTCCCTATACAATTTATTGAGCCACACCAGAGTAGACTCGTCCACCATTACTTGCCATATATAGGTCTTTTATTTTATTTTTAATAACTGTTCAGGTTATAAATTTTGGTCAAAATGCTGTAAAACGCGGGAAATGAAGCCTGTAATTTCAAAATTACCAAACATAAAAAAGCTACTTTCTTGCAAGAGGGAATCGGTCAACAATTTTCCATGACATCGTGATATTTGCGACAGTATTCTTTTTTTTCATCACCATTACTTGCCATATATATAATGAAATTTTGCTGGTGGGCGTTCGTCCACGAGGCTTGCCCTCTGAACAAATATCTTTGTGATTGGAGTTTTGTGACTTGTAAACATGGTGAAGAATGAAGCGCTTGGTCGGCGTCGGGTATCACAAGTATTTGTTCTGAATACGAACTTGCTTTCAATAAATACTCCCTCGTTTGGGCCGTTCTTTTACAATCTGTCGGTCATACATGTATATTTCATCATTTTCCAACAGATGACTTAATATGGCCAGTACATCATTGCTTTGAAATATTTGTATGTAATACCGCTCAAGCCGGTGCTAGGGGCTGTGTGGTCATGTCATTCAATATGTTCACATGAACATCTACAATAAAAGCGTGGCTGGGATACAAATTATCACAGGGATCACTGTTGGTTCTTGTGATGTTTTTTTAGAAATTTGCAGTCAGTATGTTTGTTTTTGGGTCACAAGACTTCTTGTCGGCACGCCGACATCGTTTGCCATCACCCTTTTAATGTTGCGTTTACTTGTTCCCCATATATGGTGAGATTTTGCTGGTGGATGTTCGTCCCCGAGGCTTGCTCCTTATACAAATTATTGAGCCACGCCAGAGTAGACTCGTCCACCATTACTTGCCATATATAGGTCTTTTATTTTATTTTTAATAACTGTTCAGGTTATAAATTTTGGTCAAAATGCTGTAAAACGCGGGAAATGAAGCCTGTAAATTCAAAATTACCAAACATAAAAAAGCTACTTTCTTGCAAGAGGGAATCGGTCAACAATTTTCCATGACATCGTGATATTTGCGACAGTATTCTTTTTTTTCAAATGAATTTGCAAGTCATTTCCTAGGTTAAATTGCACCTACTTCACGCTTTGATTGTGACTTTCTATACGAAAACCATGAAAATCTTGTATTACACAATACGACCCATAGCCCCTGGTTAAGCGGAACTAGGCACAAGATACGATAAAATCAGATCCGACATTCACTATCCAGCCGTCGACCATAAAGAATTTCCGCGCTCATAATCGAGAGACCTTTCTCATAACACACTAGTGAGGGAATAGATCAAGTTCAATTTTAACAGTGAGAATTTGCCGAAACTTTTATTAAAAATTTGTTAGAAATAAGTTAATAAGATTAACAATGAAATTAATTATATTTGTAGATATATTTGTAGATATATTTGTAGATATATTGCATCATTTGTCTATGAATCCTGTATAATTGAATTAATGGGGGAAATGAACCGATTTTCATGTTTAAAGCTTATTTCCCACAGCAAAAATGTTCTTTAATTTATCATGTGAAGGAGAATTTATATAATTCTTGTGAAATATGAAATAAAAATGGAGGGTCACCATCCTTCATTAAAATATCAACAGTATAAGGGATACATGGAGCCTTTTCAGCCCTATCCAGGAGAAGATGTAGAAATATTCTTGGGATCATCTCCAAGGTATTTATAAGATTGGCTATTGGCCAAAATTGAATACGGATGAATTTTGGGGGTACCACAACTTTCATCTTTAGTCCAAAGATTCAACCTTTGAATGTAACAGTCCCACATTTTGGTCGATCCTTTTTCACGTTTGAGCGGTTAGTATTACATATATAAGGTTCCGTTGTGACAGATATAATGTATGAACGAATCGGCTACATGCTTCTGTCATCCTGTGAAAAATTGGCAGCATGCAAGTTAACCAATACTTCGCATTAATGCAAAAATCTGTTGGTTATACTCATCTGAACAGCCAGAAACGTTTCGATCAGGCCATGATTAGACGATGTAGGATTGGCCACACACGATTGACTCGAATATTTACTAAAAAAAGAATCGGTCCCAACGTGTATTCCATGCCATGAAGATCTCACGGTGAAACATATTCTCATAGATTGCATAGATTTTAAGATTATGATACTTTTATCGAGCAGCTACGCTGGAAGATCTTTTTAGCCGAGTAAAAGAAGATTGTATTTTAGATTATTTGAGAGTGATTGGTTTGTTGTACAAATTTTAATGTTTGTACCTGTTTTAACGCATTAGTTTTGCTGAGTTGTTGACTTGAATACTTAGAATTTTGTTTGATCGTCGATATATAGCTGAAATATTGCTGAATGCGACGTTAAACCTTCTCTCTCTCTCTCTCATTAATGCAGAATATCTCATCATTGTCATAGAAATACTTGACTGATTTTGGTTAACGCAATTATATTTATGCTCTGGTGAAAAATCCTTCTTGAAAAACGCTAACAATTGACAAATAGGCAGTTTAGCATATTTTACCAGCTTATTATAAAATCAAGTTTTCGTAGGATGACAAAATAGTATCTAGTCTGTTCGTCCATATAAGTTTGCGCGATGTCAACGATTAAATTTTTTTACGTGAACAAGTGCACCTGCGTAATGACGATTTTGTACTAATGCAAGGAAGGGGGTCCTTTACAATACTTTTCCCATGCATGAAACGTTATGAAAAAAAAATCAACGAAATGCAGAATGACTTGCAGAAATCATGTTCTCACATACGATGTAGGCTTGACGTCTAACCGCCAGTAGCACGATTCTATCCTAATATCTTTTACCACACTAGATCTACATATTGAAAATTCTTTTGACTAAATTGGTCCAATCAAAAGTAATAAAAAACGAATGGCAAGCTCCTCTTCAAAGTTGTGCCATATCAAATCTGATAAAATCTTTAATTTACAAGTAGAATTTGTTCATTCGTGTTTATCGATGCTGATAGACATTTATCACTCGTAACGTGTCTAGTACTGCCCGAGGACCAAAGCGAAGGTAATAGATTAGTAAATCAGCTCAAATAATCAGCACTTAATATCACTGGTTCTATCAACATAGTAGTCCTTAATATAGATCTCCTGGTCCATGAAGCTCATTATACAATTCCCCTGGGTCTTAATTTAAGCAGGTAACATCGCACGGTTTGGTGAATCACGCGGAGAATGCCCCGCAGCGATTTCAATATATATATATACATATTCCGGATATACGTATCGAGGAGCAGAAAGCGATCAAACCAAAGAGATCAAAGACTGAATGTTGTCTGCATGGACCCGTCTTAACAGAGTATGAGAGTTGGTTTCCCGTCATGGATTACCCGATTACGGATTACAGTATTACTGCTCATCCAGGTTGAGCTTCTAGTATTAACAGGTGAGATTTTGTTTATATAGCAATCTACTTCGATTTATTTTCATACCTATAGTCTTGTTGATAATAACGATTTAAATACAACGAAGTGGACTTTCTGTAGAGAAACGTTAAATAACATAAGGTATTAATTTGTGATTTTTAAGTTGAAGTCTGTAATGAGCAGAGAGTGACTGTAAACTTTGAAGCATTAACTCTGGCTTTACAAGAACATGTTTATTTAAAATGCATAAGTTCAGTATGATGTTATATGTTGACAGTATTATGCGTAGGCAGTGTCGTGTTCGACGGCTCCAGCCTAACTACAAATACGTTATACATATATGTATATATCATTTGTCACGTCATTTCTACCGGTACACGAAAGTGTGTGTAAGATATAGTCTCGGCCCATGCATGTGGCCCTACAAGACGTGTGTTATGCTATCAAGGAAGAGGTTATCTGAACAACCATACACAAATAAAACAGAAACTGTATGTATATAGATAGGACAGTGTGACAGAGATGCGCTGTAAAATTGTTTCCGTCTCTATTTTACAGCGTTATAATCATGAAAGCCTGATTGTGTGTTGTTAATTATACTGCCTGGAAAGAAGGTTACTTTACCACTAGATCGTCATTGCATATTCACATATTCTTGTACCTCACATAGACCCTCCGAGTGTTTTACATTTTTATGGCTTATAAATAGATACATGAGAGATCGATGAGTATATGCTGTGTTCATGATCAGCTGTTCTAATTTACGACTAATGACGACAATCACCGGCTGATAGGAGTGTCAGCATTACATGGCTGACCGACGAAATATGGTAAAACAACTAAAAATAATAACTTCTGGGCTAAACTCCACAAGCATGTTTTTACACAAGAGCTTAAGGAATAACGTCAATTCCGCGTGTGCATCTAAAAGGTTACTCCAGTATAAGCTTATAATTTGCGTTTTGTTTCAATTTTAAAGAAAAGCTAAGTCTATCTGTGTGGACTTTCATCCGCGGCTATCAAACCGGAAAGAAGATTATGTTAAGCAAACATTATGGTATAACATTATCATATAGACTGAATATTAAAACAATTCAGAGGTATACAATGTATGGTAGGTATAGAACATAGTAATTTAGTCGATAACTGATTGATCGAAAGAAATTACGACACATAGGAGTAGGAAAATCGCTAACGGTGTGGGGGGGGGGGGGTTAGCTTGACTTCCATTCATACTATCCAAAGTCTATGCGCTCAAAGCGCACCGGGCTTCCCTCACCAGCACTAAAGATTATTTTTGGGCAAAATTATTCACAATAATTTTACATTTTAACTACATCAGAGAAGCAGAGATAAACAAGAAAGAATCTATGCCTTTCTTAAGGAGCGTTCCCATTAATCGATCTTCCTCCCGTCGCGATTTTTCTCCAATTTTCTCCATTTAAAATGAACAGTCGTGAATCAGTTGAAAGGATGTCGAGAAAAAAATGATGTCTTTTCGGTTTAGGAATCGTTCGCCCGTTTAGGAATCCGTTCGTGATCACGCGTCGTCGATCGCGAGGGAATTGGTTTCTTTTTTAAGTGCGAGAGCATCCTGAGGCGGAGTGATATATCTCGAAGAGGTCGTGTGGTCGTCGTACGCCGCTAGATCTGAGAACTGGGAACTATATTTAATATTGACTGCGGATTTATCGATGGAAAACCTAGATTACTGTGCTGTATAAATGCGTAATATAACCGATTAATATACATAATTCACGATTTACAGTCACCTACAGGCCGAAGTAGAGCGTATGTTGCAAACATCTCTTCATATATGAATAAATCTTTCGAAGTGTGGTCCCGTTGACGTCCGCGTTGCAATAGTGTGGCGAATGCTCCATAGTAAATAAACACGAAGGCCTATATTACAGGTTTATGTAATGAACATGATGGGTGGCAATGAATTAATGTACAGTCAATCCCTTCATCTTAAGATAATTTTCTCATATATTCATGTAACTTTATTTAAGGGATTTACAAAATACAGGCCGAAAGCCAAAGGTTTTCTTCCCCCCGGCAGGAACTGGAGTTGAGTTCATCATTGATTGCATAATCAGAATAATTATGGTATCAATCTAAAGTGAAAAATATTGTATATAAATGTACATAGTATATATTATTATAGTAATACTTATTAGGAAGGGGTTTCCATTCATGCGTTGGTTCAGTCAATCACTTAAAACTTCTAATTATTGTGAGATGGATAAGGTTAGAAAATCACGATAAAGTTATATTCGTTCATTATAATAATATTTACGGCACTTATTTTATGTTAATAGTAAAAAAGATATTAGGCGAGGTTCGTGATTTAATAGATATATAAGTACCGACCCATTAGATAAAACATACAACGGTTGGATCCGCACATATATATATTTCTCCGTTTGTCGTTCGACGTATATCAACCGATATCCGGAAGGATATAGAAAATTTACCGTCAACTGAGCAAAAACGCGCTTTAGTTTTACACAAGGCTGTGAAGAATGGAAAAGACAGAAAAAGACTTAATCGAATGTCTGACTGGAATCAAGTATTGTGGTACAGTGACGACTATATATGCGGTCATTCAGGCTGAACCTTGCCGCACTACTTTCCACTCTAATCCACAATCGGTTTGTAAAAAAAATTTTCAATCGTTTATTTTTTCTGAGTTGAAAATCATCGATTCGAGATATCGCTTTTTATTCGAGAACATTCTCTCGATTAAAAAACAACTGCCGACAGAAAGAAAAACGATTCGCACAGCGAACGCGAATCAATCGTTTATTTCGAAGAGTAAAACTTCCCGCGCGCCTTGGAAAATCTCTCAGCGAGGGAATGTTTTTGTTTTTCAAAATAATGCGCTGAGATAAAACATATATATTCGTCCCCCAGTCCCACCCCATTTAAACATATTACGGTTTTTACAACAGCGTGAACTTTCAACATTAGCATATTACTTTTAGAATGACAAAGGATTTCGAATGTTCATTCCATCGCAACGAAGACATTTTTGGCAGTATGCGGCTCTTGTCTCTTACTACGGTTCTTAGTTTAGCGTGGCCTTTCAGCAGAAGCCGCTGTCTTTTGTTGTCGAATGTTTATTCCCATCCAAGTGATGTTCATTTCCACCGCATTCATTCATGAGGTTGGCCAGACAATGAAACACTTCAATCAGCCGGCACGGCATGTAGTGCGACGTCAAATTTAACTCGGCTGCCTTTTCAATAAATGAGTGTGTGACGGTATGATTGTTGTGTATCGAGCCGCAATCAGAAAGCGAGTATCAGTGCTGTGTTAATTGTTGCGTTTTATAGTATCCTGTTGTCTGTTGAAATACATTGCAGTATAGAATGGGAACAGAGGAATGCTGAACAAAGTCTTTGCTGCCTTGAAATGAACATTCGACGGTGTGTCCAAAAGTAAACGCCTATCATTGAAAGCTCCACACTCAAATACGAACCGTAATATTGCGAATGTTTTATGTTACATGCAGTACCGTAGACAAAAAAATCGGTATTTCGCCTTTCTAAACCAAAATTACCTTTTACTAACGAATTAGTATAGCGACCTCAATTGATCATGGAAAATGGCAAAAAGGATAATTCTTTACAGCTTAAAACAATTGCAACCAATATATATTCTCCCGAGAATAGAAACAATTTATCATTATCACTACACAGTATATACCGGCTTGCTGAAACCAATGCCCGATGGCCTAACTATACTATGAAGTTGAATTGTATTTACGAAATATCATGGAATGAGCGCAACTTTCCAATATTACCTCTCTTTCCAATTGATAAAATATATTATATATGCCCTTGGTATAATCAATATGGAATGAGCTATTCTCCTCATTGCATGATCAATATACAAGACATCTTCTCTATTTTGCACATATTAAAGGCAAGGATGAGCCGAATTGTCATTGAACTTAAAGGATTTTAGAAACGAAAGCAGTTAACTTTGACGGTGATTCTGATCAACAAGGGTTGATCGAACAAATGTTTCTTGCAATTTTTCTCTTGCCGAGGAGGCCAGACAAGGAAATGGAATCTAAAATACAACGCTTTTCTTTCCGGATCGCTATATAACACCACACCAACTGTAGTCTCCATGCGATAAACTCGGTCTGTCTCCACATGTCGTGTAACATGCAGACATGTGTTGGCTCGCACGCCCATAAAGGGAAGCATTTGATTGCAAGGTTGTTGTGTTTTACTACCCACACTCTCGTGAAGCAAATGTACTTTCCTAGGTTAGCTATCAATGCGACCGTTCCGCTATGTGCATTTCACCAATGTAATGGACAAGAGCAGAATACTGCCGAACAAATTCTTTATTGCGATGGAACGAACATTCGAAATCCTTTCTTATTCTAAAAGTAATATGCTAATGTTGAAAGTTCACGCTGTTGTAAAAACCGTAATAAGGCGATGGGTTGTGTTTTCCCCGTCTGCCAGAGAAAAGGCGAATACTCGTATCAAAAGTTCACATACATCAAATTCTCAACCTCAATCAAAATAATTAATCTATAACTGTCAAGTATCAGCTAATCTCATTATATAGAAATTGCTTATACCGTTTTTATAAATCCATTCAGTTTCATTGTAAATTGAGAAATTGCTTACACACGTACTTCTCACATATACATATTATATACCTGATTTCTTAAAAACGAAAAAATATTATTGGAAAAGGTAATAAAACAATAGTAGACGTGTTATCTAATAGTAATTCAGATTATGCCACAAATTTTTAATAGAAAAAAAACTCATGTTATTGCTATAAATTTCGAAATGCAATTATTTGATTAACCGGTTTATAATTACATTGCATGATTTAGTCCGACGTATGTTGATAGGAGTACAAGACAGTAAAAAACGTTCCTATATAATAAACGATACACAAATCTGTTCAAATTAGTGTAACAAGAGACACTCTAAATGAGGAAGTAGCCTTTAACCCAATCACTTTCGGCTAACAGAAAAAAAACAAACAACAGGAATACCTTTCATCCAGTTAGTCGGTCAGTACACACCAATCCCTAAAGTTCATATTACAAGCGTTTTACTATCTTGTAGTGCGAGGTATTCTGAGTAAACAATAGCACTGTTATATACCATTCAATTCAGCCAATTTTAATTAATATGGGAAAGTCCCTTCATCAAAATCTTGATAGTATAGGTACTCAACGAGGCTGTGTGTTCAATTACAAGTGTTAGATCTGGCATTCAGTAGCTAGTTAATATATAAACACAAGCTAGCTTCACGCATGAGAGAAGCGGTCAACAGTTCTTACATCACGATGTTCCTATCGTGAAATCTGCATTACTGATCAACATTCTCCCATCTAATTCAAATTTCCAAGTCGTTTTCTATAGTGTGTAATATATTTTGGTCACGCTTTGATTACGCCTATCCAAATGAACAACATGAAGACCATACAACTTATATGTTTAAAACGTTTGAGAGTCCGACACTCACGGTGTCTTACTGACGGCATTTATCTTGTCAAACACGACTAAGAGATGCGTATAGAACGACGACTGCCAGCTAGCTGTCATATTTGACACCTGATGAGCAACGCCAAAGACTTTTCAGCAAGGCCCGGAAATGTCTGCACATGGCGTATACATATCTCGCCTAGTAGCATTTGTTAGATATGGTGTAAAATGTGACTGATTTGACAAGACTATACTACCAAACGCTGTAAATCATGGTTTCTCTAATTTGGGGATAAAGTATGCGTGGTGTTCAAGATCTTTGAAGCTATGTTGGTAACTGTTGTCTAATTCCTCTTAACTCGCGGCTAGGGGTCGTATGTGACATCATGCATATCCTGTGTTACATATGAACAGTCACAATGAAAGCATGAATATGAATAGTCACAATGAAAACATGACTCAGATACAGTAATGAAATATCATTCGGAAAAATAACAGAGGTCAGAGATATGGATTTGTTGATAGGAACAGCATGATACGTTGTCGGCACCATTGAAAACTGTTGACGGTTTTCTCTTGTAAGAAACTAGCTTGTATACATTTATGTTATGCCGTCTTGGATTTTGGTGCAAATGTTGGCTAATGAATAAGGTTTTTAACACCTTCTCTCCTGCAAGAAACTAGCCTATGTTTATGCATACTATATGATTTTTTGTGCTTTGGTGCTAATGCTGTTATATGAAATATGGAACATGTCTTCGGATTAGGGACGCGGAGATTCTTTAATGGACGACGGCTGAATACTGAATGACAAACCAGACGCTTGTAATTTCGATTATGCATGCGGATGAATTCTTCATAGGCGACAGCTGATTACTGAAGGTCGGAACTGACGCTTGCAGTCAGAGCATTATGACTGTCCGGATAATTCGAGTGATCAGTAATCAATCCTTAATAAAGGGAATTTTCTATGCATATAAGCTGATATATAATTATCTTGTTTTTTTCTTATTTCCAGCATTCAAGCTTCCTGATGTAAAAACATTTGACGAATCCTTCTTGGATGATATGAACACATTTCCCGACGCTTTGGATGTTACAGTAACTCATAACGACAAGCAGACTTTGCTTCGATTGGAGAAAACTGAATACTTAGACGTTAATATACCTAGTATTGCGTTACACGACGACGGGGCCGTAGAGCATCTCGACGAAAAAGAGCCCAAGGTAAGTAGTTTCCACAGGAGACCATATTTAATGCGTTGGAAAATTTCATCAGCATGTTATTGTTTTCTTTTAGTGGCATTTAGAAGTTGGGAAGTAGATAAATAAACAAATTGCTTATGGATAACAACTTATAGTTTATTCAGGACGACCTTTCGATACAGGTACTAGTATAGTATCGTTCTCAAGTTAATAGCATTGAGAATGATACTAGTATACCTGTATCGAAACGTCGTCCTGAATAAACTAGAAGTTCTTATCCATAAGCAATTTGTTTATTTATCAGCATGTTATTGTTAACACATATATCCACTTGATCTGTCCTCAAATGTTAAATTAATGCGACGTAATAATACTATGTAAACCTCTTATCATTGTGAATTGAGAATCACGTGCATGAAGAGTTATACTCTGACAAACTCTGAATTTATGAAATATATATAATGTGTGTGCAGATAATGTTCATGTTTTACAAAATAACTTGTGTTATGATAATTTTTATATTTCTCGAATGTATTCAGACGTGTTTAGCGTGAGCTACTTCTGTAAAGTATATGACTGAAAAAAAATCATAGAACCCTCAGGAAGCTCAGAAAGTATACCCTATTGTCATCCAACACAACAACCTTTGTTGTCATACATCTTCTTTTTTAACCTAAATTTCGCAGTTTTATCTTTGTCGGCTCCACCGCAGCATTCGACCGATGACTAAACAATGGTTTTATAATCCTCAGCTACATAATTAAATTGCAAAATTTTAAAATGATTTATCACGAATGAATCTAGCCCTCTGAACTTCCAACCCAAGATATTATTATAAAAAAGTGACGTATTTCCTCCCTTAAAAAGTATATCATTGTGGTTCACGCAAGACATATTATCCCCTTCGGGTAATGACAAAAGAAAATAATTATCACAATTAAACTATTGTCGAGCCGTGAGAAGATATCTTCGGGCGTAGGAATTAGCGTTGTCTCTTAACAATTAGGAGGAACTTTCCCGGAAACGACGAAAACACAAGCGTCTCTTAGTCAACCATCATCTTGATTTCCTCGCTGATAACAGAGGAAGAGTTCATTGTTGATAAAGAATGGCTTCTATGATGTTGCCCGCGAGCGTATATCTCGTGTTTACGACTATTGTTCTAGTTCTTCCTATAGTATTTAGCATAATTAGGTGAATTATATTGTTATCGCATTGTCCATTTGCATTAGACGTCCTTTGAAAGGGAACCTGGAAGTGGAATTAATCTGTATACTCCACATGTAAATGACGTAGGCAAATCAAAATCCTTAGCCACACAAAATCAAAACAAGCATAAAACAAACACAAGCTATTTCCTTGCAAGAGAGACGGGGTAACAGTCTTCAATGATGTCGGCAGCATGCTCTTCCTATATCCACAATTCCGTATCCATTACGAGTCTTATATAAAGGTGAAAAACAGATCCTTTCAAAGCCTGTTCCTTCTTCACCAAACGCTATATAGACGATCTTCTCGCCGTTGATAATCCCTATATAATTTACGCATTGAAAGATATATAGCCATCTTCACTGCGTTTGAAGGAAACTACAGATGCTCCTAACGGCACATCATATGTAGACCTATATCTCCATA
This sequence comes from Hanleya hanleyi, assembly GCA_036873755.1. Classification (NCBI taxonomy): domain Eukaryota; kingdom Metazoa; phylum Mollusca; class Polyplacophora; order Lepidopleurida; family Hanleyidae; genus Hanleya; species Hanleya hanleyi. The sequence continues at coordinate 13,318 of JAVTVY010044802.1, forward strand.
AAACTGAAGCGGGCCTTCTCTCTCGTCGACTTTGCGACAAAAGAGATGATTATAATTTCGACATCGTAAACTATCCCTATTTGGACAGTAATATTCTAGCGGGACCTGCATATGGCGTATAGATACCTCGGCTAGTAGCATTTGCAAGATGCTGTGTTAAATGTGATGATTTAGTCAACGTCGAAACTGCAGAAACTTATAAAACAGGGTTATACTACCAAGCCCCTCCACTCAAAGTTTCAAATTTGACGATACATATCGCATGCTAATAGCAAAATACGAGCGTTTCATGTAAGATCTATCGAGCTAGGGGCCGTATGAATCCATGTATTACAAGATCCTCACAGTGTTAATCTGAACAGTCACAATCAAAGCGTGACATATAACGACTTTACAACGAAACCATACTGATTAACAATACTGACCAGCCATACAGATGATTACAAGCGTCTGGTCCTTCATTCATAATTCAGTGATAAGCAAGTTTCTGCAATAATGCTTGCTACGTCCATTCAATACGTCACATTTGTAGTCATTGCTGCTTTGTCTGGGAAAAACAATTTTGCGGAAACTGACTACGTCACCAAGCAGCTCAATCTCACGTTTCTGAAGTTACGCTGATAGTGAAACATATGATGGTAGAATCCAAAGCATTAGCGCGACCCCCCGTGATGTGTGTCATCTCATAATCAACCCTGGTTCGTGTTTTGTATCTTAATAATGCTCGAATGAACAGTCACGAACGAAGCTTTACTCGGATACATTTTAATTGCTGTTAAAAACTCATTTATACATAATCATATACCTTGAGGTAGGATTATGGTACTGGAATCATTGAAAATAGATGACGTCAAATCCAGATCAAAATGACATGTATTTTTTTGTATCAAAAGGCTCTCCTGGGGATTTTCCAAGAATGTTTCTCAGTTATGCCAACATTCAGTAAACTTTTGACATTCTGCTGAGTTTGCCAAGACATAGGAAAATACTGCAAAGACAATATCCGTAAACGTATTTCAATCCATGGTTTGTGTTTGCTTGGTAAACGTTTGCATCATGACAGTCGCAAATGCATGGAGAAAATCATGTTGTGCGGACCGGTATCTATACGTGTCAGTAAACAGCTTGAATGATCAATCAGGGGAAAGATAAAGCATGTTTAAACGATTAAGAATTGGCAAGAAGAATCCGTCCGATGACTGTATGAATTTTGAGGTGACACGGTGCGCACAATTATCTTGTCAGGTGTCAAATATGCACTAAATAACCAGTCGGCTAATTACAGCAGCAGACCCCAACAGGTTTTATATACAGTCATTTCTCACTCCCATGTTTCTTATTTTATCACGCCGATCTAATTTGATCTGCCAGATATGGTATTATGCATCAGCTATATATTTTCTGCTTGCTAGAAGATTCAAACTTTTTTCAGTCCCTCTTAAGGGTACTGAGCCTTCCTGTAGACACTTTTACACACATGCTATACCTTGTCATCTAAAAGTATGCATCATAGCTATGGCAATGTATATATTTCTTGAAAGCACATTCCTAAAGGATTCCAAATATATATATTTGTTCACTGTAAACCTGTAGGTTGTGAAGATATTTGAATTTAAAAAGAAAAATAATTTTAATTTTAATTTAAATTTTTTAAATGCTATTTTTAAAAAAATATTCAACTTATAGTAACTTACTTCATCATTTCCTGTAGAAGACAACTCCAGCAGAAAAACTGTGTCTCACATTCATCAATTTTGGTCTAGTTCTCATTTTATTGGCATTTAATGGAATATTTCTTTACAAAATCGAGCAAATCACAGTTTTGAACTTTGAAGTTGAATTAAATGTCAATAGAATAAGAACTAGACCAAAATTGACAAAACGGATACACGAATTTTCTGTTGGAGTTGCCATCTACAGGAAATGATGATGTAAGTTATGATAAATTGAATACATTTTTAAAATAGCCATTTATAAAAGAAGGCTCATTTTTTTAATTATTTTTTTCAAATTCGAATATTTAACATCTTACAGATTTACAGTGAGCACATTAATATATTTGGGCTCCTTAAACCTACCTGGCCTTGGGGGGGGGGGCACTTCCCCCCCCCCCCCTTCCAACCCTTGTTGGTTTTTTGCTCATCTCCGGAACGACAAAATATTGAGAGCTGAAACTTCTAGACTTTTTAGATTATCATATTGGGGTCATTTTGAGTCTATCTGCATGACCCCGCAAGTAGAGGATCATGGGTAAATTCAAAATTGCGGCCATGTGGGTTATCAGAAAAGTGATGTTTTCGTTATATTTCTTCAAACAATTTGCTTTTCTGTATGGAAAAGTGGGTAAGATTATTATTTACTAATTTATCATGCAGTTTTTGCGAAGAAAAAACAAAAATAAAAAATTCGAAAATTCTGACCCAAAAATGCTCTTTTTGAAAATGACGTCACAGTGACATCATGGTGGCCATCTTGGATTTTGTTTACATTTTCTCGTAGAGCTTGACCCAATGATATAGTGTGGTAAGTTTCAGCCCTCTAGCCTTAGCGATAGCGAAAATATATAGGGGGCACTTTCCGCCCCCCCCCCCCCAGCCTGCGTTACATCTCAAATCGCTCAGGCCAGATAGGGTTAAGAAATGCGCTTTCAACAAATGTATACATTACCATAGCTATAAGGCATACTTTCAGATGTATAAAGACAAATTCTAGAGGGTGTGAAACGTGTCTACTGGAGGGCTTAGTATCCTTAAAGTAGAAAACAATGATCTCAGAGGTCATAATCCGTATCATGCACATTTGGAATTGGCGCTTGCTGTCATACGAAATATGTCTTTTGATTATTCTTTTATGGACGACGGCTGAATATTGAATGTCGGATCTGAGGCTTGCTGTAATGACACATCACATTTCAAGTCCCTCTGTATATTGAGGATGGACCACCAAGTTTAGAAAAATGAGGATTTTCATAGTTAAAATTGGAAATGTACTGCTTGTATTTTGAACAAAACTTTCATTAATATCATTGTATAATGTGTTCATTGCCAGTAAAGCATGCATGTTGTGAGTCCAAATGTTTCCAAGACACCGATCGTTTCCTGAAGCTGAAAATCTGCTCCCTCCGGATAATTCAAAACCAAATCATATCAAGTATTTTATGCATTAGTAGGTAGGTCTACGATTCGTTAAGTTTTCTTGCATTGTATTTTAGTATCCCATATTAATCCCATTACGGGTAGAACTATTTCTACGTAATGTAACATGTTATAGACATCGTTAACGGATCTAACCGGTAATCGCAATCCATAAGTATACGCGTTAGATCAACATCCAATGGTCAGCCTTGTCCACAGAAAGAATAAATGCGTCAATAATCGAAAGTTAGTATCAATTCTAAAACAGATAATTTATTTTTTCTTGCAAGAGAGATTATATGCATATGTCTTTAGTCAGAATTTATTGTCTAGCCCTTTTTTCGAAACGGACTAAAATAGTATAAGTCACACTCGCGTGTTAGCATGCTATTCAATAGTCATGAATACTTATGATGTGATGGCATGAACATTTTAGGTTGTGATACTCTTACGTTCAATGATATACAATATCAAACCATGGCATCCTTGTGGCTAAATGTACTACTCCATATTTATATAGAGATCGTCCATGTTTACAGAGCTACCTACGTCATTTAGTAGAAAAAAAATACATAAGGAAATCAATGGTAGCCAATAATAAAGGCTAGTCTTCAGGGCCCAAGAACCACAATATACACGGTACGTCTCATTAATATTCTACCCGGTAACACGAGAATAATTTAACCGAATTATCATAAACTATGTACCATCTACTGATATTCGTATCCTGTGAAATGGACCCCATGCCAACTTTCTTAAATCTAACCTTAACATATTTCAATGAGTCGCTCATGTTTCGAAATTCCATACTCTACCAAACACGTGTCACGTGTCTCCTTACTACTCCTGATAAAACATCATGTCTGCCGTTATAACAACTGTATGGTCCTATTCTCGCGTCGACTCCAGGACACCGGACATGATTTCAACTTCGGTATAATTATTACACAAATCTGACTAGTAACGCACATGGCGTTATGTTTCTTCACTGACTTGCATTCAACCGAGTTTGCCTATTTTTTGCCTATTGCAATCTGATACAGCGATTCAATAACATTAAGCATCTTTACTCAAGTAACCAAGACCCGATACCTACCATTTGCTTGGAACCCGATATTTGTGCTCGTGGCTATATTTATAATTTCGAATGAATTCATTAAATTCGATCCCAAACGTATTAATCACATTTAATTCCGGATTTCGTATCTTTCGACAAATATATTTGTGGTCCGATTTTTAGATGGAAATTGTGGTGGACAAAATCAGAATTGTTTGTATAGAAAGCCTCAAATGTCTTAACTCGAAAATAATTTACTGTTATGTGTCGATGAATATTCGTATTTTTAGTCTCACATTTCTAGTCACGGTTCCTCTCCCCGCATACGAAAATATACGTTTATATAATAAAATATTATTAACTGAATGATTTGAATGGGATTGCCTGGTCATATACACATTTTTTCCTGGTGAAGTTTTCTTTCTCACTCCCCTATGCGATTGGATGTATAAATATGACGTGTATGTTTTTTCGAACACATCTAGCACTTTCTTCCCTCGAGGACCAAAGCTGAAGTTCAGTGGAGTGGAAATGTCATATCAAAAGTAAATTTCTAGATTCAAGACAAATATCTCACTTTCTGTATCTAGCAATGAAATAATTTTTTTCCGAAATTTCATGTTTTCTTTGTTGTTCTCTTTTTCCAATGTATCCGCGCGATGGACTTGTATTCATATTGTGTTGCTATTATTCTGTTTTATATAGAACGAATTCCCCAAGTGAAAGTAAATTATTTTGTAGCGTGCGAATAGGAATTAAAGCTCATATAATTATGAGTGATGTCTTAAGTCCCATTAACAAATCGTATGTAGGTTACAGTCAGGTATAGTTCACCTCATGAATTTATATTTGTCATACATAACTTAATACATTGAGTAAAGAGTTCACAATTTTCATGCCTTTTAAAATCTATAAATCATTTGGCTTGGTACGCAGATGTGTTAAAAGTGACTTGAATACCATTTGCATTTAAATACAATAATGAGATAACACATCGAAGAATACTATATACACGTTCTTCTTGACCTAGAAGGCCGGATAAACTAGTCAAACATAAAAGACACTTTTTAGACAACCAATCAAAATTACGCCAGGTCGCCTCTGAATAGTTGGATTTAGATTTTCTAGCCTTATAACCACTGAGAAACGTAGATCATGTCACTGTCCTAGTCTAGCTATCTTACAAAGCCAACAGCGATAACAATGCGGATTCGATGATTGAAACATCATGATGTTTTTCGGCATCATAGAACACTGTTGCAAGAAAATCTAGCTTATATATCTGTGTCTTTTTCTTTATTTTAAGCCTGCTTGATTTTTTGGGCCATTTATATCTTATAATTAGCTCCTTCGATTATGTCAAACCAGTTTCTGCCGACTTGATTTGTGACGTTGAACGAGATCCTCATATTGTTGAATATAAAATTCTACTAGAACAGAAATACGCCAAAAGCATACCCTTTCGAGATGTTGCTGTCCAAGTCGAAACCACACTACAGTACGAATCGCCTTTCTTGTCTTAAGAATCGTCTTGAGAGGACTTAACTGAACTGTCGACTTGAGAGTAGGTCCTTTACATCTTTATTGATGTATAGATCTAAATAAGATGTGCTGTCTGATCTTTCGTTTGATTTTTTCAAATAAAGCGAAGGTGGATAGATAACTCTACAACTTCACCTATATAGGGATTATCTAAGCAAGGAGATCTTCTATTTAGAGTCGGGTAAATGAAAACGAACGGGCTGTTAACTGACCATAATGTAATAATATCTGTATATAGCTGTATTAATAACAAATGTGGGTCTGGAAAAAACGTGCACACTTAATACCCATCGGAATACCCATATGCTGTTTCATATCTAATGTGGCCAACTTTACCACAGATATTATCAATCAAAAGTTCAAGGACCCTAACCCTAACCCTACATCAATGATATCTTTAATATGTAGCAGAACTGAAGCTTCTGAAATTAATATGATCAGTTTTCTTGAACGCCAAGATTAGCCATTGGAGCGATATGCAAGAGTTGGAAAAATTGACTACGTCTGGTGACTAAAAAGCAACCATATGACTCGACAGGAACGCTTTCCTTGACACCTCACATGGAGACCCGAAAATGCAGTTGATTCTCAAACGTAGCCTTAGTATCTCAGCCGCTCTTTCATTTCAGCCGTTCGTGTGGAGAATAAGAAGTATCCACACGGCCCCTAACACCGGCTTAAGCGGAATTAGATACGCTAGTTCGAGGGCAGTGATGACATATCAGCTCAAACAAACAACTCATCTTATCTTAATGGATGAGCATCGAGTACGTCTGATGGAGTAAATGTTTCAACATGGGATAAACCTGGTAAATGCAAGAATACCCACGAAAACTAACCTGTAATGTCCGACGTCGTACGGCTTAAATTTACCACCAAAACAATAAACCTACATATATTTGTCGAAAGACATGTACAGAGGGCCCAGAGAACTAACAGTCCACCAGCAGAATCCTAACATATACAGGTAATAAATTGAAGCGATATGCAAGAGGTGGGAAAAATTGACGACGTCTGAAGGCTAAAAAGCATCCATAAGACTCTACAGGAAAGCTTCTTCGGTATCTCACATGCAGACCCGAAAATACGGTGGATTCTCGGACGTAGCCTTAGTATCTCTGCCGCGCTTTTATTGCAACTGTTCATGTGAAGACTATGAAGTATCCACACGGCCCCTATCACCGGTTTAAGCGGAGTTAGATACGCTAGCTCGGAAGCTGAACTAAGAAAGCCAATAAAATCCAGATGAGGAATTGTATTAGTCTCGGCCACAATGGATGGTGCATGGCTAAATAATCGAAAAGTTGATAGGACGATGTAGTTCTGGCGAGTTAAATTTTCCATTATAATTCGAATAGTGAACCATTTCAATTGCCCTACATTAATCTTTGCAAATTCCCGGGGATAGTTCTCTGGAGAAAGTGCAGATTGCAATTAGTTTGAACCTGTTTGCGGTCACTTTGTAGCCATTCATTGTACTTTGATATGTTGTTTGTTAAACGACAGGCCCCTTGGATTTTGGGTTCTGGCCTCTCAACACCAAAATGTCTCGCTTAACAAACTAACAATGCTACAGATACTGCTGAGAAGAGCATAAAGTCACAGGCGACATGTAAAGAAATCCAAGATAGCTCAACATCGTCAACGTCTTGTGTCAGTCCCGTAAAGAAATTTCCCGATTTTCATGGTTTCAGGATGTTGAGGTCAGATGTTTTGTCAAACTGCAGGTTTAAACTACTGTGCGACGAAGGTGAAAAGCCAACTTGTTCACGAAAGACAGTTGCCAACCGAGTTCGTTGATTCAATATGTGGATTTCAATACAGCTCTCAATTTTCAAGAATGCATTCACGAGGGATGCATTTTTTCGTGTTCGAGTAACGTATGCCGGGTAGATATTTTAAGCACCTGAGCATTAGAGTAGCATGTTCTTTGATTTCCATCAAATCCACTATATCAAATGCATAACCCATCATACAAGGTCATCGGAGTTCAAATCCATAGAACACTTGTGGGAGACGATGGGTCGTGTCCTTGGGTCAACGAGTGTTCACTCCATACACTCGAAGCAATTGGAAGCTGAGTTTTTATAATAATGTGACAATAGCCAGATTTGTTAGCAAGAAAACTTTGCGATAAGTATTACATGCATTTTCCGCCAATACGTGACGTTCGACGTGAAGCTAAAGAAGGAACATTCAAATGAATACATTGTAATAGCAAACATTTTTTAAATTCATAGGAATCAATGGATTTTTTGGAAAATCTCGCCTTTCTCCCTAACCGATGTTCCTAGAAAGTTGCACAGACTAGAGATAGGACACTTGGCGTTGTCTGCTGTTTGAATTCCATTGTAGTTAGATTGTCGACATAAACTCAAGAAAACGTAAAATCCTTAAGAGATTCACGAACCGTCGAAGAATATACTTAAGAATCAATCTGGTTCGTCAGAACTTCATTGATCTGTTCAAGTTTCAATTGTCTTTACAATGCACGAACCATGATATGCCATTGTTGTTAGAGTGTGTACGATATGAGCCCTTTCGTATCAAGTTCTTCCGTAGGATAGTTTGTGCTTTTTAATACCCACTGTAAAATATGAGATTTGAGTTTGAACATTTCAGCTCATCTATATTTTGTTACATTGCATATAATCGAGTATAGAATTAGGAGATCATGTTTTGGGTTTTTTGGCTGTATAGTACATGCGTGCTTATTAAGAGTGGTGGTCAGTTTAGACGGGCCTAACTTCCTGGCCTGTCTGAATGTACATGGTAGATGCTGTGACTTTCTCCAGCTTGACCGAACAATAGCGATCAGCTTTCCTCTGAGTTCTACAATGAACGATAACAATCTATTTCCTCAAACAGGATTCAGTGCTGGTCTTGTTTAGATTTTAATTAAGGGCTGACTTCTAGTAATCTTGATTAAAAATTCAGAAACACACGTAGGCTCTCGAGAATAAGCAAGTCACATGTGAATTAGTAGTAAATCACCACATGCTAACCGAAGCATCCAGCCGTGATTGGAGAGTGTTGTTCAAGCAACAAGGAAAGATCCAAATAATGATATCTCTTATAGAATGGAAAACGTAGAGTTCGGCATCTTTTATTGTTGTATCTGCATTGTTAAAAACAGATTACAACATCTACCTTGCATGAATGTAATTGAGCTACATTTTCACTGCAGATAGGAACATGGTACATTTTTTATACGTTTTATACTCGGGCTGGTTGATGAGCACGTAATGTTGAATCCTATATTCAAGCTATATGATTAACTTTGACGTCGGCAATGGACGGTTTTACTTCACAAGACGTCGTTGTATTCAGTAACTCACAAAAAATACTCGCTAAACAAATTAGACTTTAGGGACAATTAGAGGAACGTATTGAAAATGTGTGGATTATTCGATATTTGGCAACGACATTTCGATACAGTTACCGATAGAAGGCAACATAACAGCGACGAATTAGTTTAACTTATGTATGACCAAATCAAGTGTATCCTCCGATAGAAAGATTTTTCACGTTGTAAATAGAAAATCCGGTCACTCTTTCTCCGGACAAAATTAATTGACTGGTACCTTTCCACCGATTTTTGCCGTATTTTCGTAAACCTAAATCACTCTTTCGCCTTAGTCGTACCCTAAAGTTCGAACGTCTCTCGTGCTGCGAGAATCTAGTCGAACGGCAATATTTTTTCGCCATTGCCTCGTGTTAATTCATTGAAAACGAAGTAAATATATTCCACTTTCGTGAGATATGACTGATGTGCGGTAGACGTCTAATGCGTCAGCTGCAGACCGAGACATGGATTTAATTAGTGTTTAGGCGAAGATGTAATCTGTCTCTTGTTCTTGCCTCACTTACTGCTATTGTGATCTTTTGTGAGCAATATCTCCAGAAGAGCGTGATGTTACAGAGGATTAATCCGCATGGATGAACAATCCTCTAACTCTATTGTCAAGGAACCATGACATTAATAATAATATCACGATCAAATTCCTTACTAATTGTGATGAACAATAAACAGCTCCTGTTTTTGCCATACCTAACTTTTGTGTTGATTGACATGACAATTGCATTGTGGGGTTTTTTCTGAATATGTATCTAGCATTATTCAGGTTAGATATACTTTTTCATATGATAGTTCATGTAGACCAATAAAATATTATACAGGAAAAGAGGCTATGTACAGAGCTTACAAGAGTTCCGACGTAACTGTCAGCACAACCATGAACTTTCGTCAGGATGAAGAAGCAAAAAATAATTTTTAAAACGATAATTAATTTTATCATTATCTTTCATTGTTACTGAAACAAGGTCTTCTCTTTCACTTTGATGGGCCGAATATTATTCTAGTTAGTTGTCGGGATTGGGGAAAGGTAATCAAGACTTCCTATAAGACAACATAAGACAATGTATTCGCGCATTTAAATCTAAGCACTTCGTTACTGTAACTATTAAGGTTTGCAATAAAGTATTCAGTTTGAGTTCGTATCATAAAAATGCTATATGTATGATCCAATGAAGTATAATGCTTCAACCGTACATTTAAAACGGATATGCTTCCCCATCTACCCACCCCTTTCATTTAATCCAGGAGTGTGTCAAACCCGACGCTAAGAGTCATATGAACATCATGTAATATGATACCCCCAAGGTATTCATATGAACAATAACAATTAAAATCTTGACTGAGATACATATCATCTAGAAAACGATATGGATGAATAACGAATACTAGCATGGACACCATCGGAGATCTTATAGTGTCTATTAGTAACATGTGTTTCCGGCATCATTGCAAACTGTTGACTGATTCTCTCTTGCAAGAAACTAGCTTATGTTTAGATAGGTATATATATGCCTGTATATTGTATAACAATGAAACATCTACATTTTCAAACAGGATCTGCCTTAAGAAGTTTGACTGATGTAAGTGTTGTCTGGAGGATTAATCGTTTTATATATATATAGATGAACTTTGCAAATAATATACAGAGGATGCTCGCGAACGAACAAATATGAAGCAACTTGTTATAAACATATTATCTCCTGATTTAAATAGATCATTAACATGGAACCATTCAGTCTTCGCTCATATATGTTCTCAATGTATAGGAAATTTACACTTATAAAAAATAATATTGTAAATTTGAAGGACAAATTAACCTTGTATTTGGATATTTGATTTTACATATCCCCTTCAATATGTTAATCGGGATTAGACATTCACATACATATACTATACATATTTATTTTATTTATTTTGTGCAAAACTCCATGTGAATGTTTACATGGTATTTTTCTATAGAGAGAGCCCTCTGAAAACAGAATCTAAACGATAAAAATTAGATTGGCGTAACGGTTGGCGAGGACATCGGATTAGACATATACGTGTATGCATATGTGTATATAAACATTTAAAACCTTTTAGGCAGTACTTCCTTTTTCAAGATGAAAGCCGTAGGTCTCGAGTGCGGCACATAAAAAGGTCGGATGGGTCCGAGTGCAATCTCTGGGAGGTACGCATCGCTTACAGCAAAATTGGCTTCAATGGGTGTGACGAAATCAGGAATTAGTATGGGAACGTTTGCTCCTTCGGATCTGTTAATATCGTCACGGCGATGCACACCGATAAGCAATTATGAATTCCTTCAGCAATAATTTTCTTTGAAAATGAAGTCTATACATCAAATGAAACCGTAACTGCGGGGTTATTTTCGGGGAAATCAAACGTAAATATTAATATGAAAATTTTGACGTCTTCACTAATATATTCCATGGGCCATGGGGTATTCTAGCTTGTTTTTCTCTTTTCATTTGATTAATTACACAGTTCATTAACATTTCTATAATTATGTAGCGTTTCTTGATTTATTAAAAGCACGCGAGTGTGCCGTATTGATGATATTTTTTATGTATACATTTAATCCATCCCTTCTATTTCTTTTCGGTTTTTATCAAGGATTGAAAATCGATTTAGGCCTAACCTGAAACGCCTGAGATAATGCAAAAACGAAGTCAATGAAAGAAATTCTTTATTACAACAGACTATCTTCTATTTTTAATACCCTATTTGGCCACGTCAGCCATAGTTGGTTAGGCCATTCACTGCGAAAAAAATTGTGTTTAAGTCACTTTAGCACCAGAATTGTGTTGAAAATAACACAAATTGTGTAAGAATCAACACTAATTTGTATTGAACTCAACACAATTTTGTGTTGATATATTAAGTTTAACACAAAACCATGTTGATTTTAACACAAAACAGTTTGTGTTAAAGCCATTTTAGCACAAAATTGTGTTAAAACAACAAAATATTTTTCGCAGTGTATAGAATGCACATTTTTTCTACTTCTTGTTATTTAGTTTCATAACTTTTTACCGGTCTGACAAATTTCTCAAATTTGTCAGGACATCCATTGGGTCAGAAAATCCAAAGGGATTTCTAGCGCCAACTTGGCTCCATAAGTATCTTTGGTCGGAGAGTAGTAATTACAAGCATCATGTCCGTCATTCAATATTCACCCGTCCTACATTAAAGAGTTTCCGCTCCATAATGGGAAGACTTTATTCGTATAACAGAGTTACTACAAAACTGAAACAGAATCAAAATATAGATAAAAACAGGTTAGTTCGGGATAAATACGTACGGTCGGTAGAGCGACATAGACCAAACAACAGGATAACTACATACGGTCGGTAAAGCGACATAAGACCAAACAACTCAGAAAGGGTATCAAACGCCCGTTGGGAACCAGATTTTTTCTATCGAGAGGCTCAAAAGATTGAAAATCTACAGCGTGTGCACCATGTTAACCAACATAATATCCTCACGTCATCGATACAGAAGTAACATGAACGACTGGAAGATCTGACTCTAAACGACGTTGCTCGTATTGCTATAATATAACTCTTGTTAGGACTAGAACACCATCTTCAATCAATCACTCAATCAATCAATTTTTGTATTTGTGACCGTTCCATCCAACACTATGTTCTCCGGAATGAAGATCTTTTGCTGATCATTCATGGAAGGGAATCGAAAGTAGGTGTTATAGAAAGGCTGCCTTCAAAGTTCAAGAATATCCATCTATACTTGTATGATTGTCATGCACATAAATTGTCACAAGAAAGCATATGCATCAGAATCGACATTCAGTATTCTGCCGTCGTCGACTAAAGATAATTTCTCATCAATAATCAAAAGATGCGTTACGTTCGACAGGTAGCGCCAATTTCAAAAGGCTTAAAATGAAAATTAAAACACAAGTTTGTCTCTTGCGAGGGAGAAGTGATCTTCATATCTTAACGACATCAAGACATCATGGTGTTTCATTCGTCACTGGCAAGTTTTCTTCAATTCAAATGAATTTTTGGTTGCTCTCTAGAGTATAATGAATCTCAGTCACGCTTTGAATGCGGCTACTCGTTTTAACACTGTAGAACAAATGACTCCGCTAACCCCGAGTTAAGCTACCAAACGTATATCGCAAAAGGTCTTGTGCGTTACGATCGAATTTTGCCGTCAGAGTGCGACATTTATTATAGAACTTGATAAACTTAGAATCTGAAGCGTTTGGTGGAATAGCCCTGTTTGATAAGTAAGAGATAGTAGTCGATACAATACACAAAATAATTTTTTGAAAGCAGAAATTGCTATTTGATATGATTTGTGGGTATAGCCGTGTTAGCCTATATAGAACATATTCAGGGGAACAGAAACCTTAAAGTTGATTTATTTGATATGAAATTATCATATGTTTATCCTATGTTTACAGAAACTTCAAACCTACCAAGACGATGAGAATGGAGCGGCAATCACGATATCTTGTGAAAAGATGGAGAAACCATGCCGTCCAATACTTGTAAGTCTAAAAGTTATTTGAAATGGCTTTCCGGTGAAAAAACAAGTGCCTCTACTCCTGATTTTGATAAATATAATACACTATTGGCAATATACGATTGTGCCTGGCAGGATTTCTGGCACAATTTTGTATGACGTATGTCTAGACTAAGGTCGTTTGACACTAACGCGGTACAAGACATTAATGGGGATTCCTGGACAGTTGAATCAAAGCATAACTCTGACCATGACTCCTCTAGTGAATGTCGGATCAACCACCCGATTCCAGGTCCATAATACTGCAGAAAACGACTAGAATGGAGAATACTGGGCATTGTCACTGACTCGACCTTGGGAACATCATGATGAGGTGAAAACTGTTAACCGAGTTTGTTTTGCATAAATCGTGTTAAATGTGTCCTGTTAAATGTGTCCTAATAAATGTGTCCTGCTTATAACGGTCTTTAGGTTATGGGTTTAGCAGGTGGTCAGTCGGTGTCGACTTATCACAAGCCCAATCAAAACACTGAATACATCAAACTTTATACACCTTTTATAACCGCATACGGCTTAACCTTGTCCATGAGAGCATCAATACCATATGACGTCACACTGTGCAATGGAAACTCGGTACATAAAAAAAGTATTATTGTTTGTTTTGTTTGTTTTTTGTCTTTTTTTCACAGATAGAATTAAAAACTTTTTAAAACGTGATGATAATACGAAGAAATAGCGGTTATTTTGTAGACTTCATGTTATTATATGCGCTGCAAACAAAAGAAAATTAATGTGGAACCATGTGTTGATTTTTTACAAGCTCCAAAGTAAACTGATTAAAATGGATGGTCTTCAGCACCAGAATTCGACCCACTAAAGTAGTAACTCTTTAAGACGGCATCAAATAAAGAGAGAAACTGTCAACAGTTTTCAATGACACCGACAAGACGTCATCAAGATGTTCCTGTCATCTACACGTTATTAAACAAGAGAAAATAGCGCCCTTTGTTCATTATATATACAATGACACTGCAGAATTGGCGAAGCAGTAATAGTATAGATTTGTCTGCGCTTACATCCCACTGAGACATAAACAGTTCATGCCTAGGTAATATATGCAGCATACTAATAACCGTATTCATCAAGTTAGCGATATGGATTATTCATTAGCTAAACGCAATCTTCTGTCGATTAGTATAACGAATTGCTTCATGGTATTTTTCTCTGCGCCTGAATTAAGGAAGACCTTGACTTGTGATGAATGTATATTTATACTATTTAAGAAGAATAAATGATAGCAATGTGTAAAACTACATGTTTGGATACGACATGGACCCTGTCATATATCTTACTGAATAACACTTCAGTATATCGATGCAACTAAATCTAGTTGTACCAACTGTTACAAGACAAATAAATGAAGCCGCAAGATCTCCGATATTTCTCGAAAGCAACAAGGATATTTAAAGTTTTGTTCGATAACTGTCTTTACTCTCTATTGGTGTCTCCAGGTCTGTCGATAGTGCAACTTAAATTCTTACTCATAACTTTTAAACTGGATGTAGCGCAAATGGTGAACCACTTTTGGGAACTCTGCTTGAACGAGGCAGATACTTTAGACAGTTTTGAGCTTGAAAAAATAAGTCTCGGACGATAATAAGGTTGTTCAAAGGTTCTGTTATGGTTAGACTATCAAACTGTGTAATCCGAGATGCTCAAGATAGATAACAATGTATTATTATATATGCTTTTCATATAAGTTATATATACATGAGATTAAATTACAAAAAAAAGAATTCTGAATTATGTCAGAAAATTTCAGCCTCTTCAACCGACTAAAGAATTAATAACTGGAAGATAAAAATAGGAAATCCTTTCTTCACTGTGACAGCGCATGGTCACGCCCTGAAAGGTTCCCTCGGTTCATATAATCACTCTCTTTCAGTTCTTAATTAAGTAATCCCTTGCTGAATAATTACACGTTGAAGTATAATTTGTCAAAAAAATCCCGTTTGTCATTTCTCTTTATCACCATGTCAATTTCATATCACTCGCATCTGTTACGCTCGGTGTTGTCAAAACATGATCTACTCGCGTTCAACATAATATATATAGATACACAGGCGATTATTCAGTTCCGAATGGTGTCTAAAATGAAATAATACATGTCAATTATCTGACACAGAGGATGTCGACACACTTGACGAACATTGTTCAGAATCACGACGTAAAATTTAAACTATTCATGGGCGATCCGATTTTGCCGAGATAAATCTCAATAGCGCAGTTAGGCGTGACCCGGTGTGGACCTGGCCCGTAGGTAGTTGATTTATTTTACGGTATAATGCTGCAATGTGTAGACAAGTTTTTAATCTGAGAGAACTGGTACATGGTAAATATGCATCAAATTACTCCTGAAGAAAGGACCATTATGCTTATCTTCATGAATATAATTGAAAAGTTAAGTTGAAAATATGTCATATATATATATATATTAGCTATATTGCTCTCCACGTACAGTGAGAACAGAAAATCGACCTCCCAGGAATGGCGAAGCTCAGTGGGTCAGGTCTCACTGCGCAAATCAGACTATTGTCTGAGATTTGTATCTCAAAACCTCGGAGACATCTCCAAATGTCTTTTAGGGTAGAATAAGAGCCATCCGCAGTCCACTTATTTCGAAATCTTCTTCACAAGGAACTTTTCGCAGTTTAGGTTCATGTCGATTGTAATATGCGAAATGCCAGATTCTTTCGGTTTCAGTGGTGTCTAGAATAGTGTTACAATACATAACTTAAATAATTGTATCTAATACCGCTCACGCTGGTGTTAGGAGACATGGGATCATATCATTCAAGATATACACATGAACAACCACAATAAAAGCGTGGCTGTTATACAATTTATCACAAGGATCAATTTTGGTTCTTCTTATGTTTTTAGAAATATGCAGTCGGTACATTTGCCTGCGGGGTCAAATGTCTTCTTGTCAGTACGCCGGTTTCTGTTTCCGTCACCCTTCTTATGTTACGTTTAATCCTTTCCATTGATAAGCTGAATTATATCAGTTACAACCGACTTTTAGACAAACAATTCCAATACCCTCCATGGGTCAATGGAATCACTGTTGTAATTTTCACCTGTATATGGCGAGATTCTACTGGTGGACGTTTCGTCCCCAAGGCCCGCCTTCTGTACAGACCTGTTGATCTTGTTGGCATTGTGAGAAGTTGAAGCTGGGTCGACATCGGGCCTTACAGACTAGTCTTTTGTGTTAAATGCCGTTATTTTCATCTGACGACGATACAGCTCACCAATCCCCAGTGTACGAGTTGTCACAGCGACACAGCTCACCAATTACCAATATACGAGTTGTCAGAGCATTTCCATCATAGCTCTCTAGATTTGTATCTAATACCGCTTGTGCCGGTGCTAGGAGCCGTGTGATCATGTCATCCAAGTTGTCACATGAACAGGTACAATAAAAGCGTACCTGAGATACAACACTTATCACGAATCGTTAGATTATTGGTATGTGCTTTAGAATAGGTTAACCACCTCTGTTAGTATGTCAGCACCTCTTCCCACTTCCCTTGTATGCGTTGTAATCCTACAAATCCATAGTTAAGATATAGATGTCACGATCAAATTCGAGGATAGAACAAGGACTGGTTCGCTCGGTGTCAATATAATGTGACTGAGTGGGGTGTCCTGTCTGCCTACAGCATGATATTTCAGTCGGACAGCACTATAAAATGACAGCATTAGATCTGCTCTGTTACAAGTAGGTTCCCCGCCCCTCCCCCTCCCTTCCCTTTCCCGTCGTGATATAGCTGGAAAAATGTTGAAAGCGACGTTAAACCCTATCCACTCACTCAACAGACAGTTCATTCTTCAGTAAGCATCTGAACGAATACAATACATAACAATCTTGGACGGCAATCAATGCGAAATGTATTGAATAACATGAACAAATTCGTCTTGCTGGCGTTATGGGAAACGGTTGCACTCTTCCCTCTTTCATTAATACATATGCTCATTTGTACAGGAACCTAATGACGAAATATACATACTACACTGAAGTATGTTCGCCGCGGAAACCTTCTATTTCACGAGATGAACTCGATATTCACTATCGCTGGTGATCAATGGAGCAACTAATGATACCCATTATCCATCAAATTGGAACATTGATAAAACAAATGATTTTTATTATATATTAATTGGAATAATCATTTTTTAGCGATTGTAAAATAATTTCACTGATCTGAGAATCGAGATCAATCTGTTTTCCCCGCTTTCAGTATCCGTAAGACGGTACTACCAGTTGATACATGTTATTCAATTGTATGTTGTGCGATAATACAAACCAGGAAATGCCTCTCCCTATAAGAGTTGATAACAATAAAATGTGTTCAACTCTGAAGTGAACCAGAATCACGCTCCGGAAATAGCGTATGCGTTTGTGTGCAATCTTATACAAACTATTCAAATACAAGAGTGAGTACAGTCATAAAAAAGAATATTTACTTACGGCTTTAGTGGGTCAAATATTCAATGTGACCCCGTTCTTGAGGGTTGAACATCGGAAATAGCGGAGTACCTCATCCACCCGTGTATATCCGCTTTTCTGCGGTAGCGCATGTCAGGGTGACTCTGTCAGTGACAAAAATGTTCTTCCCGGAGGTCATTGAGACAAGATAGTAATATGTAACCAATAATACAATATTCTATATACATGATATAGAAAGATGATTCTATATGCATGATATAGAAAGATGAGAAGGTAGAGATTAAAGTTGTACAATAATATGAAAAGACAGTATGAGTAAAGACAGATGACTAAGAGCAAGCATATTTTTTATGCACATGTACTTTGTTTTAAAGTTTTCATGAGTCTGGAATTGAAAGTATTGAGAGAAGGGGCTTCCCTAATATTAGTGTCAAGGGAGTTCCATATCAGTGCACCTACAGTAAAAATCTGGATATAATAAATTTTCATTCTAGACTGAAGGAAATAAATAATTATTGAGAGATATATATTCTCTTTAATATATATTTCATCAAAAACACACATAAACCAAATTATTTCACGACCATTATAGCTCCACAAATTCCAAGGAGCTTGACACACAATTGTTATCGATCAAAACGACATACATTTTGAACCGTGCCCTACCAAAAAAATGATAGAATTGCAAATACAAACATTTGTGCAAAATGGCACGTTGCATGGATGGATGGATGTACTTCGGCATTCCATCTCACCGCGATGGGGATAAAGTCTGTTTTATTCCCTCATTATGACCAAACAGTATCTACCATCTTCACACTTATCAGCACATGTCCTTCATGGGGAAGAAATATCACCTTTCTTCAGTCAAGCCCTTCATTCTCACTTATCGGACCGATTCTGGCATCAGTTCCAAAGTGTCATTATACTCACAATTAAACCTTCTGATGATAGCTAGTCACCCTGTGTCACATATTATATATTAACACATATCATTCCCAAATAATGTTTTTTCTTACCCAAGCCTCACAAAATTTAACATAGTTCATTATTGCTTCCTTCCCCGCCCTTTTACACTTCACGGTGTCCCCCCTATGTATTCAAATGTCATACAGTTTCACTCTCCATGTCAGTTTGTCACTATTGATCTATTCCCCCCCCCCCCAGTAATCGTCCAAACTGCACCCAGTTTCAAGTTTTACGATATTAACCTTCTACAGCAATCCTGCAGCTTCCAACCCCTGTAGATGCTCCTTAAATTTCCACACATCCTGCACAAAAGTGGGTACGATACGGCTCTCGGTCTTATCTAAAATATTAACGCCAAAGCAAAGAAATCACCCGCTCAGTCTACATATCCATATTTCCATAGATTTTCTTTCTTTCTGCATGGCCAATGACGACTAAGATTCCATCCCATCCTCCATTTTTCAACCAACCTGTCGTCTACTTTAACAGTAACCACTTTTTTCCATTCTCTCTCGCTGCTTCCGTTCTCTGTGTTAAGTTCTATTCCCTTGACGCAGCCCGTCTTGTTGTCGGGTTTAGACCTTCCTCCCATGCAATTTATCCACAATTTCTTATCTCCTTTCATTCAATGGAGACGTTCATAGTTGTTTAGCTTCAGTATTCCTACTTTATTAGCCATTCTGCCCCACCCAAGTTCTCCATAGATAACTTATATTACAGTCATCGGATTCAATCCTAGTATCCACCTCCCTGTCTGTATCACCACCTAGTCCAATACCGCCAACGTTTGCTTATCCCGTATAATATTGTAGGTGCCGTCACACTCTCACGTAATATTCTTGCACACTTACTTCAGTTGCATGTGTTTCTACTTATGGCATTGACTATCCCCTTCTCTTACCTTTGCTGTTATTTAGTTCTTTTGCACAATGGGAATCTGTCCTTTGAACTTCATTTTAATGTGAATTCATTATCGATATTAATACTACATACGATACTGATCAGTTGTGAGGTTCCAATTGAGATGCATTTAAATTCGGAAAGGTCCGAATGGGCAACCACCAACTGGTCATGCCACTGTCCTTTCATATTTGACGATGATTTATTATTGTAACATTTCAGCTGGGCTCCTATTTTCATAACGGAGATTTCTACCACCTTGAGACCATACGTGACCAAACCCGATTAAAACGAGACGGCAGAAACACAGTCCCTCTTCATTATGTATTTAAACGAGAAAACCCCGACTCAGGTGAGTGATTACATGAAAAGTGAGACGAAATTACTATTTTGCAACCAAAACTATGACATTCCAGTAATAGGTGAGGCATGACAACCACCAACAAGGAAACAACAGTCAAATGACAATAGGGAAACCTATTGTTGATTTCAGTAGAGACAGCTGAAAGTTGAAAAATACATTGCTGAAATAATTCTGTCAGTCATGCAATAGTCCCAGAACGGTCCTTTAGATAACAGTAGCCAGGAAAATAAGGTGTATTAAGATGACATTCTTAAGATACAAGTGTCCACTCCGACATTCAGTAGTCGTTTTTATGAAAGTCTAGAATCTAAAACCTACTTTGCGAGACACTATTACCAAAATCGAAGCTGACCAGTTTCTTGCGAGAGAGAAGAGGTTGACAGTTTTCACTGATGCTAACAAGACATCATGATAATGGGATCAAATCCGTAACACTATGCATTATCCGTATCTTTACTTCAAATGGTGGTTTTCTAGAGTATCATGTGTTTCAGTCACGCCTCACGCATGATGATCTCGTATTACACGGTGTTATCTAACCGTTTCTGGTTAGCGGAAATCCAGATGGTCCTGCATTTAGCATACACAACTTCCCAGAAATGTATTCAACAAACTGCTTGAGAAGGCTAAACCACCACATGCGTTCACTCAACATTTGTACAGTTTTTTTTATAAATATAATACTAAGAACAAAATACGATCATGGCATGCAGGTTCTTTCGAGTTATGTTAATTAGCTTGTGTCTAATTCTGTTTAACCCGGGTCTAAAGGTTGTTTAAATAAGGTGATCTTGATCGCAATGATGTTCAAATGAACAGTCACAATCAAAGCTTGACTAAGATACATGTTACTCTTGAAAACGACTTGAAATGCATTTGGAGTTGTTGAAAGGATTATCATTAAGTCATGCTGACTGATATCACTGGAAACGTTGGACCGTTTTTCCAATGCAAGACATTTGCGTGTGTTCAAGTAACTTTTTTTCATTACATGTCTCGTGCTAATAGCTTCAAACAAATGTGTTCCCATTATCAACCAATCAAATGGTTTCCTCCCGTATTTCATGTCATGTTGTGAACCAGCATATGTAGCCGTATTATTCATGTAAGCTGGTCGACTGATGTCAATCCTGTGGAATATATATTCTACCATCAGTATATCAGGATTCTTTGCCATGCATTATATGAAATACTTTCAATAGAAGGTCAATGATGAACCGACGATAAATTTGTTGTTTTTTTCTTCTAGACATCAAAGATTCTGTCCCTGAACCAGCAACAGTCCGAATACAACCCAGAATAACTAGACGAAGAAAACGTCGTCAGACCGGACAAAATTATGTCGTTGAAGTTCTTCTCCTCCTGGATTATGTAATTTACAAAAGGTATTTGTAGTCAACAACGTGAAATGGAAATTCCACCCAATTTCTTTCCGGACTATACTTTGACATCTGATGTTACCGCCAGAAATATTCCTAGATCATATTGCGCTTTGCCTGACGAACGGTTGATCGATGTTGAAGTATCCGAACTGTAATCAAGATGGTGTCAGTATGGCGTCGCCATTTGAACTTTGCCCATTATGTCACGCCTATTCAAATATACATTTAACCCCCCAATCACAGGGTAGGGAAGTGCTGCAGATATGGTTGGTTAACTGAATCTTTCATCATTTTTGCAGATTTTCCGATAGTGTCCCACCCCAGCAAAGAACGAGACGAGAAGTGAACAATCGACTTCAACAGTATTTCTTTCAAGTGTTCAATGGAGTAAGAGTCGATGTTATCAATTTCTTTCTATATGTTGTTCTATTGAAGGATTGAGCCAGTGGCATATGGTTGGTCTCCGGGACATAACTATAGGCCTTATTCCGATACAACCACATATGTAATAGTATTAATAGTTCACTTGTACATAGCTTGTATCTGTAGCCTGAACTTCATGCTTTTGAATGAACGATATGTCATATATTTTACTTTACTCCGTTGAATTTCTGCAAACCAAAATACTTCAAATTAATATACATAATCACGAAATTAGAAAAAACTTTTCATACATATATTTCTCCTTGTAGATGGATGCGAGATATAAAAGTATACCAGCCAATGACTATACCATCAGAATACGGCTGTCAGACCTCCTCATTGCTGAGGTATGTTCTTTGGTAGCCGCGGTGCATACAGCGTTTCCGGGGCAATACAATCCTTTTCTAAAAACACCCAAATCCTTCTTCCACATAGATGTAAACGTAAGCCAGTTGCTGTACTTGAAAGACAGTCTAATCTCTTTAAAGCTTATGAATATTTACTATGCTTACGCACGTGCTTAATTTTGAACACACTTCGGAAAATGTTCCATGCGATGACCTCATAGTTTTCACCCCTCGGCCATTTTGGCCTCTGGGTATTGTCGTCGCCATGTACGTCCGTCCGTACGTCCGTACGTCCGTCCGTTACCGCATTTTAGGCAAAACAGCTTGAGACACAACCACCAAATTTTCAACACTTATTTATCTAGTGCTAAACCAGACGCCTATCGAAAGTGGCTCCCCTCGGCCCATATTTTACAGAGTTCTCCCCCTTTACAGATATATTAATTTCTATTTCTGTCCTATATGCCTGAATGTAACCAGCTATATCTGCAGAACTGTTTTCGGTATAGCTACTATATTTTGGACACTTATTTATATTGTTGTATTCTAAAAGCCAACAAAGGATTACTCGCCTCGGCTTATGGAGTTATGCCCCTTTCTGATGTAATAATCTCCGATTTTGTTATTTGTAGCTGAATGTACAAGTTATTTCTGCAGATCCGTGTTAGGTACAGCTTATTCGTCTCACTTCTTAATTCACAGAGTGCTAAGTCAGACGCCTATCGAAAGTGGCTTCCCTCGGCCCATATTTTACAGAGTTCTGCCCCTTTACAGATATATTAATTTCTATTTCTGTCCTATATGCCTGAATGTAACCAGCTATATCTGCAGAACTGTGTACGGTATAGCTACTATATTTTCGAAACTTATTTATATTGTTGTATTCTACAAGCCAACAAAGGATTACTCGCCTTGGCTTATGGAGTTATGCCCCTTTCTGATATAATAATCTCCGATTTTGTTATTTGTAGCTGAATGTACAAGTTATTTCTGCAGATCTGTGTTAGTTACAGCTTATTCGTCTCGGTTCTTATTTCACAGAGTGCTAAGTCAGAAGCCTATCGAAAGTGGCTCCCCTCGGCCCATATTTTACAGAGTTATGCCCCTTTACAGATATATTAATTTTTATTTCTGTCCTATATGCCTGAATGTAACCAACTATATCTGCAGAACTGTGTTTGGTATAGCTACTATATTTTGGAAACTTATTTATATTGCTGTATTCTACAAGCCAACAAAGGATTACTCGCCTCGGCTTATGGAGTTATGCCCCTTTTGGATGTAATAATCTCCGATTTTGTTATCTATAGTTGAATGTACATGTTATATCTGCAGATCCGTGTTCGGTACAGCTTATTCGTCTCAGTTCTTATTTTACAGTAGTGCCAAGTCAGATGCCTATCAAAAGTGGCTCCCCTCAGCCCATACTTTACAGAGTTATGTCCCTTTACTGATATATTAATTTCTATTTCTGTCCTATATGCCTGAATGTAACCAACTATATCTGCGAAACTGTGTTCGGTATAGCTACTATATTTTGAAAACTTATTTATATTGTTGTATTCTACAAGCCAACAAAGGATTACTCACCTCGGCTTATGGAGTTATGCCCCTTTCGGATGTAATAATCTTCGATTTTTTTATCTGTAGCTGAATGTACAAGCTATATCTGTAGACCTGTGTTCGGTACAGCTTATTTGTCTCGGTTCTTATTTTACAGAGTCCTAAGTCAGACGCCTATCGAAAGTGGCTCCCCTTGACCCATATTTTACAGAGTTATGCCCCTTTACAGATATATAATTTTTCTATTTCTGTCCTATATGCCTGAATGTAACTAAGTACCAATATATCTTGATCATCCCACATAGAACTATCTCTTCCCGAATTCACACTACACAGGGTCTCAATCACTTGGGGATTAAGCCGAGGGGTTTTGATTAGATCAATCTCATGTTGTTATTTAAAACAAGCTACACTGTATTTTGTCATCGAAGACAAGAGGAAGTGAATTGACCATACCTGGTTCGGGGCATTGTTGTTGATAAATAGAATACTAAATTTGCAAAATATGGAGCAATGCACAATATAACTGTTGCATGGTGTTGGATCACAAGCATAGTATAGGTCATCCACTATTTTCAGGAAAAGAAGTTCGCCACTTGGACTGAAGATTATGTGAGGAACGGTACAGTGGATGCGGCTACAGCCATCAAACCGTTTGCACAGACGAAGGAAGACCTTCAGAGACAGTATAACCTATCCGCATTTGACCACGCTATGGCCATCACGGGGTTGGTGTTTTGGATGTATATTATATAAAATAACTTTATCAATAGTCTGAGAAAAATCAAAACATGCCTTGAATAATGTGATGCCAAAACAATTGGACGGTTGTTCCTGGGCGTTACAGCAGGCATTTTATCGATCTTTCTGGACGTCCATATGCGTTATGGGCCTCCTTTTTGAGAGCATATATACCTTATTTGGATATCCATATCAGTTGATCTATTAATACACCAATAAATTTTCTCTTTATAGGTATGACCTGACATTTGAAAACAAGAAGACAACTCTTGGTGAGTGTACATATCCATACATCTTGGTTTCATTTTTGTCTCAAAATAGACATCAGTAAGCAGTCGAATAATCGCGGTACCGCATTCCATACTATGTCGCTAGAACCCAAATATATTTATTTAGAAAATATCAAATATTATCGCACATCAACAAAAAGTGCGAAATGCTATACTGCGTCGAACATAATAGATCACCAGATAATTTTAATGATTGTAATACATGTATATATTCTCAAAACTTCAACTGAAAAATGGTCGTATTGCACGGTGAACAGTATGGAACTGTGGCAACGACAGAAAAAGATATGCTCAAATAACAACTATGTTTTCACTTTGAATATGAATATTCCCATGAATAAATTAACTCCGATATGTTCGTCCTGGTAATCTGGATCAATCATGCCACTGGCTCGTTCACGTGAACTCGACAACGTATGTCACATGCACCAACTGCTCAGCAGTATCACTAAACTTTCCAGTTGAGCAACATAAAGTCCATTTCGAAATAATAATGTGTTCAAAGCTTAAAATGGAAATTTAACAATATTTAACTGCATCAGTGTAATTTTCTGTTCAGGATATGCTTACCTGAATACCACGTGTCAATACTGGAGCGTGTCATTGGTGGAAGATAGGAACGACTTCATGAAGACAGTCTGGACAGCGACACACGAACTGGGGCACAGGTGAGCATTGAAGTATATGGTTTTACACGTACCAAATCTGCGCTTGTGAGTAGCAAGAACCAGCATGAATTAGAAATTGGATTCTGGCATTTGTAAAATAAATCAAAAGAAGTAGTTGGGGGATATGTCTAGTTACACAGTTGGTCAATGACCCATTTCGAAAATATATGGACTCAGTAATATTTATATTGGGCGAGACATGGGTTGTGTGCACGCGCAACAATTCGGTGGGAAATCTCGTCCTTAGCAAATGCCCTTTCATAGTCACAATCAGTCAGTCGGACAATGGGAAAAAGGCTCATCTGTTGCAAATATAAAGAAAGCCGCGTTTTCTCAAAGGGATGTCACGAAACACCAAACCGACAATAAAAGAAGCTAATAATGTTATCTGACAAACAAGTTGTTTGACTGTAGTGATTAAATTAATTATCTGTCCGAGAGTTCTCATTGAAAAATAAAGTCTGCGAATTCGACAAAACATAGCAGCCCGTTGAATGCAAGGTAAATCCCATCGGGTACCTTCAGGCAACCAAGGAATATATACCGTATAGTCCGCTGATTCTTGGCTGTAAAACGGTAACGTTGACTTTCTGTAAAAGTACGGTTTTGAGATGAACATTACTTGATATTTTCCAAATTTAAAATTCTCTTTGTGTTACTTCCTTTCACAAACCTATGGTTGTTCCTTTGCGTATCGTCCGAGAGGTATAAATATGTACCAACTGGCAATACTTGTCTATTTATATCCAATTGTATGCAATGATTAGATTGTTGACATTTACCTCGGAGACAGAGGGAAAATACATTTAAAAACATATGTTTACTATGCGCGTTTACATAAGACCATGGTCACTGACTTTCTTTCGTGGTTTAGGCTCTGTCCTCATTTTTTCATATGAAATACCCAAATTAACAGATTATAATCCGTATGTAGACAACTGGGCTGATCTAGGAACAAACAAATAAGCCATAATAACGTCTATGAAATTATAAAAAATTTATTAATATGTATCTCTTCTATCATTATTTTGAATGTACAAAGAATTAATGCCTCAACGGAATATGCTGTGAAGTTATTTTCCTGGCTCATGCAATTAACTGTACCAGAGAGGTGTAGCAGAGTAAATATACCACAATGCCAAAATGACTAATTTCTGTTCACTACCGTTCTACATATATGTACATCAGTACTCTTGTGAAACTTTTCAGCCTTTGTGCGATGCACGATGGTCACCCGAATAACTGTCGGTCTCATCGTATGTATATCATGACTTCACGGATCGATCGACCGAGTCAGTTGACCAAACGGAACCCATGGCTGTTTTCCTCTTGTTCCGTCCAGTATTTCAGGGAAATGGTTGATAAATTAAATAGGTAAGTTTCATGAAATAAATCTTGAGAGAGATCCTAATAGATTAGCAGCTGTCTTGGGGGTTTAAGTTAGATATACTTGCGCATATAGGAATTTGAGTACTTTTCCATTAAGACTGTTTTGGCATTTGGGCTAACATAAATATTAACTTTCAAATTTCATGTAGACATTCCAGTTGCTCGAGGAGAAGGAAAAAAACTAGAGGGATATCAAATTTAAATGTTCACCAATTCATCAGAACAAAAAATATTACGATCAGTCACATGAATAACATACCGAACGATAAGAATATTAGTGTAGAATGTGAGTATGAGATCATATCACTGCAAACCGTTGACCGTCCCTGTGTTGATCAGCATTAATATATAAATATCCCTCTTATGATTTTTGTGCTATAGTGTACTGTAATTATAATATATTTCAGTTATGAACGAGGGAATTCTTGACGGACTACGGCGCCTACTAAATGTAGCCTCAGTGTTAACAATGTTCCGTAAAGAACACTCACATAAAAAAAACGCAACAACTCTTTCGCATGACAAAGCTCCAAAAAGTCCAAGGAGTCAATAATATAAACTCGAATGAACATAAGCTATAATTTCTTGCAAGGAAGAAACGGTCAGAAAATAATTCTCAACGCTGTTTGGCAGCAAGGCAAATATATATCATTGCTGTCCACAAATCCATTTCATGTCTGTCTTTTGCAACAGGCAACCTGCCAACTGTCTCCTCCAAACATCTACGCCAAGAATCTTTGGGACAGCAGAGTGGAATAAACACACCAAGGATCATTTTGGAGTGTTGTACAATCCGGATACTCAATGCCAACGTATATACGGCCCCAGTTCACATCTCTGCAGACAAAAAGTCCGGGTAATGTTCGATATTAATTACTTGCACTAATTAATAGCGTATTATATTTTATTTAAACTTGGTCTTATTGGAGGATTTTATCAAAAATAGAATGAAGCGCTTCGTCGGCGTCGACGTCGGGCCTCACGGACTTGTGTTCTGAATAAGAACTTGCATTCTACTAATAATTTCCCCGTTTGGGCCGTTTCTTCTATCTAACAGTCAAACGGTTCATCACTTTTCATCAGATGAATTGATAGGTCTATCATTGCGCCTGGATATTTGTATCTAATATCACTCAAGCTCGTACTAGGGGTCGTGTGGTCATGTCATTCAAGATGTCCACAAGAAGCAGTTAAAATAAAAGCGTGGCTGAGATACAAATCGTCATGAATCATTTTTGGTTCTTCTGTTTTTTTTAGATATGCATTCATAATATTGGCCTGTGGCGTTACATGACTTCTTGTCAATACCTGGGAATCTTCGTTGGCCACCTTCAAATGTTACGTTTAATATACAAGTCGTCAGCCAGTAGGTTACCATTACTGAGTTATTCTATGGCTGTATACATTATTATACACATATTTTGTTTTGACAAGAATGAAAATGTGTTCTTTAAATTGCAGGATTCCAGTTATATATGTACAAATCTGTGGTGTCAAAACACGGACTCCGGCAGCACGGAATCAGAGTGTTTTACTCATTTCGCTGCCGATGGTACGACATGTGGCAATAAAAGGGTAATTATTCCACATGTACTAGCATGCCAATAATCTCGCCATAGATTCGAAATGAAGAGCTAAAACTTTATATATCGATATTTGGTAATTTTACCACTAGTTGCTGGCAACATAGCTAAAACTCGGTCTGAATAATGCAGCATGTAGTGTCATTTTGGTTATATGTCTATGCTAGACTAATAATTTTTTAATTGAAGTGTCAATCTCCGGTAGAAATGCTTACATATTTCTCGATATACTAAGTACTGTGAAAACAATCATACCAGTAATACTTGACGAAAATGCAAACAACAACAGAAGCAATTGCTGACCTTCGCATGTCATTCCATTTGCAGTGGTGTCAAAAGGGACGATGTGTATTCAATCAGGCGGCATCAACTATGGGTAAGAGCTAAAGTGACGTAATTGCATTGTTTGGTCGATTTCACGTTTAAAAATAAAAAATTAAAAATTGAAACACAATATAGGAGGCGGATAACTCACCCTCCTCCTGTATGATGCCAAGTTAATCAGCAGATTCCAACGTTTTAACCATTGAAACATACGTGAATAGCAAAGAGTAATGTGATAAATATTCATATTTCATCAGCAACAAAACCCGTCCAAAATGATATTAATGTTATCAAACTGACTTTTTAGTTGACTCGATCAATAAAGACTCGATCCTTCAGTAAGAAAAGCAAAAACAACTGTTGAGCATTCGACCGCTTTGGACATTTTGTTGACTATTTTCATTGATCCAAATTATACCCACTTTGTCCTTGCAGGTGTTTGTCCTTTTGGTGATCAGCCTGGCGTTATTTCCATGGGGATGTCATGTTCTCAGATAGTGTCCCGAAAGAGCACGAGGTGCCATGATCGTGAATTCAGGGCACAGTGCTGCCAGTCTTGCGAAGACAGTAAATCAGGCCTCAGGATTCATCGTGGCACAGTAAACTCTCCGTTGGTAGGGGCTTTGTCACCAGACGGACCTGGAATCACAACTCCCGAGAGACGAGTAGCACAGGTCTCTCCATCCGAGTTACCAAGCAATTCTCCATCACCATCTCATCCAAGCCTTGGTAGAATAGCATTCTCCACTGCCAGGCCCCCTAGGGTCGTTCTTCATCCACCGGCGAATAACACACCGAAACCAAACTTGATGAACCCACCCATTGCCTCACCAACCCAAACGTCAAAAAAAGTTCGCACAGTCAATAGGCAAGCAGGTATGTAAAAACATCTAAACTTGCTTAATACCCTCTCCTGTACTAAACAAAACTTCAAATATACTAAGTACCTCACAGTTAGAATTAACAATTAAATATTAAGCGTCCATATGATTCAAAAAACCAAACGCTAGTTTCTTACAAGCGCAATCAACTATAAGTTAAAGGCGTTTCTATTTCAACAGTTAGAATTAACAATTAAATATTAAGCGTCCATATGATTCAGAAAACCAAACGCTAGTTTCTTACAAGCGCAATCAACTATAAGTTAAAGGCGTTTCTATTTCAACAAAATATAGCTCTGATCGCTTACCGATATTTTTACTGGATTTATTTATTTTTGTCTGGAAATAGATAGTAACAAATCTGATAACTAGAAGACCAATGTATGGATAACAACTTAAGTAAAAGGTGACTGACGCGTGTTAAGGTCCCATCGGACCTCTAGAAGATGTTCTATTTCTGTTAGTATGCGAGGTTTCACCTTGGAGTTTGCTACAATCCGGAATCAACATAATTTCAAATAGAATACACGGTTATGTTTTCTGTTTCAGGGGCTTGTGTCGACACCCGTTACCCATTAGGACAATATGTCATTGGGTGTCGTGGCTTTCTAACATTCTGTTACCTGCGCCGGGTGATGCATGACTGCTGTTTCACCTGTAGACGCTATCAGTTTAACCCCACATTAACTGGCTTCCCAGGTAAATTTCATAAAAATGAACAAGCTGGGAAAGTACTAACGATGTCAACAATACTGTATACTAGTCCACTTAACACTGATCTAAGGGCTGCATAAACATTACGGGAAGTCTATGAAACTAGAAGTGTGAAACGCCACGAATCGCCATCGTGCTCCAGACGGTAAAATATATATATATTTTTCATAATTGCACGTGCTATTCTTAGCAACTCATTTTAGTCAAGGGTGTGAAGTCTCATTGCTTCGAACAGTATATAGAGAAACACTTCACCGCGGAATGGGTTATAGAATTCTAGTTTCAAAGACTTCTCAAACTGACTGGTTGTGGTCCGATATTAGTCTAACCAGATATGGGCAATTCACTATCACTGGATGCACAGTTTGCTCAGTAGAATGTGATGTACACACGTCGCATACTTGGCTCGATTAGCTCTATCAGTTTAATCTGTTGTTTGCTGCTGAATCGCTTTACATCTATTTTCAGTTGTGGCATTACTTTGAATACTCACCTTTTTCTATGGAAATATCATAGATTGTGTGGGTTATACCCTGCTATGCACACAATCCGTTTTTCTCACATGAGAATACACATGTTCGGATCAGCATGACTGAGTTCACCATTACACATGTTTGGATCAGTTCGTCCCCGAGGCCCTCCCCCTGTACAGACCTTTTGGTCTTTGATATATGTTGGCATTGTGGGAAGTTGATGCTGGGTCGACATCGGGTCTTACAGACCAGTCTTTTGTGTTAAATGCCGTCATTTTCATCAGACGACGATACAGCTCACCAATCCCCAGTGTACGACTTGTCACAGCGACACAGCTCACCAATTATCAATATACGAGTTGTCAGAGCATTTCCATCATGACTCTGTAGATTTGTATCTAATACCGCTTATGCCGGTGCTAGGGACCGTGTGGTCATGTCATCCAAGTTTCCACATGAACAGGTACAATAAAAGCATACCTGAGATCTAACTCATATCACGAATTGTTGGATTCTTGGTAGGTGCTTTAGAATAGGTTAACCAGAAGACTATACTGTGAAGTCATGTGGCTCTGTTAGTATGTCGGCACCTCTTTCCACTTCCCGTATATGTGTTGTAACTCAGGTCAGCAATACACTTGTTTGGATCAGCATGGCTGAGTTCACCAATACACATGTTTGGAGCACCATGGCTGAGTTCACTTAATATATTTGGATCAGCATAGCTTAGCTCACCAATGCACACGTCCAGTGTGGCTGAGTTCACCACTTTTCTTTCCAGTTACAGTAAAACGACGGAGGAGAGCCGTACAACACCTCGAACGTCGGCGGAGAGCCATACAAATCCTCAGCTCCAATGTCGCTTCGCGGAGGAACCTACAAGAAACCAACCAACCGTTAGAAAGACCAGTAGCTATGGTGAAGAGGGCGATAAAACGCTATCCTATCCTATCCTGGCTATTCTCAGTCCACTTGCTTGACTTACCTTCCTCTATCAACTCTGGACTGTATACGGATCCAGTACACGAACCACCAGCAGCGGTTTAGTCTAATCCCACCAGACATTAGCAGGTACAGGTAATTATTTTCTAATATACATTGGATGAATATTACTCAATGTTTCGCTCGCTATATAGCAGAAATATTGCTTAGATATATTCTAACGTTTTCTATCTCTTTTACCTAATAATAACGACCCTGACACATCCCGTAAAATCAAGGCCAAAAAACAACAGATGGCCATCAGAATCAACGCATGAATTGGTTGGGAGATCAACTAAATCGTTTTCTACTAAATGTTAATGTGTTTTTTTTAGATTCCCTAACCTGGCCGGTTCTGTGTTTGTGCTCCAAGACAAGGACAGATTCTCCACCGTAGTAGTAGGCTACAGGCTGTGACGAAGGCAGCTCCCGGGATCGACAGCCACGTCTTCCCAGTCGAATAGTAGTATAGAGTCATCTACCGATCTATTGGTTATTTTACATAAATAATATTCCACCAAACTGTAATCTTGATTCACTGTTGGTGTGACTAATCCCGTAAGTAAAGAGGTGTATATTACTTTTAACGGAGTTAATAGATCGAGAGGACTGACAAATCTAGCAAATTGACCCCTTCTGGTTAACAGACATGTGTAATATGCCAATCACGGCCAATTCCATTAACATGCTAGTGGCAATAATGGCTTACAAAGTTGTAAGAAAACGCCTACAACAACGCTATGTCGGGCTATGTTTGCTATCAGCATCAGCATAATACCCGTGTAAGATATTGAACACTGATCCTTGATACAGCCGATGGTCAATTACACCACATAATATACACGTACATTGTAGTTGAGACATAATCATAAACTAGCGTAGCCATAATATCGAAAGGCTTCAGAACATAACCAACTAACGCCGTATTAATAAGGATTGAACAAGTCGGTCAGTATATAGTATAGTACTAAACTAACATACTAACTAAAGTTTGATACCGGTACTATCAATTTTGAGGGTGATGCAAGTCGTGTCACATTCGTAAGTTATTAATAAGTAGATCTAAGTAACATGAGATACAATTATTTCAAGCCACAAAGGCGAAATATTTGACCCTACCGGATATATCAAATTCTGGTAAAGAGAAAGCGTATAATTATTACCAAAATGCGAAAATAAGAAGGCTTTGTGATATATATCTTCGTGATATTTTTATCTTGGCAACTTAAGGTATTCAGCCTCGATTTAATGAGCTATAAAATTTATTGGAGATAGAAAATGCCCAAATAAAATGAGATCTGATAGAATTGTTGATAATTATTTTACAATAGCTACCATTACCAACCTTCAACCTGCTTGGGAAGTGTCATCTACGGTCAATTATCTTTCAGCCGCTAAGTCATTTAACTATAATCCATAAATGAACCTTCGCTCTATATATCACTTGGTTAGCTGGTATATTAATTATACTGAGTGATATAATTTGAAAGGAAGATTATTAAGGAAACAACTGACAATGTTCAGTGTGCTTATAAATTCTAGGCAGGTGAAGTCGGCCCACCCCGCATGAACGCAATAGCGGGACTGATGCTCGAAGAGGCATGTCGGGAGTCCGGCCATTGTTATTGCGTTAAGGCGAATAATACGGATTGTATGTTTGTTTGGTTTACCAGAAAAGCATAAACTTTAAAATGGGATTTGATTTCCAAGAAACCAATCGATGTTTTTTTATATCCGGTGTGATTTAAGATTGAATGCTCAATTCAAATTTTCGAGATATAATCTGGCATTTTCATTGGATCGAGATAAATGAGAGAATGACTATCCTATCATTAGGGTTCTATCGCGGTCCAGTGTAAAAGACAGTTACGCCAATCTTTCGTCTCCAGGTACTCAAAATGGAGTTACCCTACGTTGTCGTTTTTATTTTCGCTCATGGATCATCGACATATCGGAACCAGTGGATCGGACAATTTGTCTATCCACACGTTCGTCCCTTCTCTTGATTCTGTAGCTCAGTCGAAGGCGTTATGTTAACCCCACAACGTCAGCGACTATATATAAGGTTGCAGTCTCCTGTTCTTTATAAAGTATCACTCCTGGATGAGTGACAACATTTCTTTCGAAATTACATTATACTAATGATTTTAGCTGATCGTTGTAGGTGTCATTTTCAATGTGAAATCTTGTTGAATCATGTTTCGCTGATGTATCGTTTGTTTGTCCTACAACGTCAAAAATAATTGATTTATAGATTGACTAATGTTGCCGTTGATGTTCCTGAATGTCAGAATTTAGGCTTCTATTGCCGAGCTCTTTCGTGGTTACTGTCTTTGCTATAAAGGCCTTTCAATAAATGTACTGTCATTTTCTTTAATGTCTCCATCAATCGCTGTGTATACTATCAATATATGTTGATTTCTGTTATATATTGACGTAAGGTGTGTACGCTTATTCATTCATCATTTCCAAACTTTCCCTGAGGGATATGTTAGAGATGTTTCGAATTCAATAGTGATGTCATTGTTTCGGGTATAGTTTATATAGCATATGCTTTTATGTTTTCATCCTGTCATTTCGTTTCAACGGTTGTGATAAATTTTCGGTACATTACATCGACATTGGCCCTCCTTTTTTCAAATTTAGGAAATGGGAGCTACCATCGTACACAGGATGGGAGATACCATCCTAAAGATGGAACAAAGATGGAACAAAGATACCATCTTTGTTCAGATTTAGGAAATGGGAGATACCATCGTACACAGGATGGGAGATACCATCCTAAAGATGGAACAAAGATGCCATCTTACACAGGATGAGAGATACCATCCTAAAGATGGAACAAAGATGGAACAAAGATACCATCTTTGTTCAGATTTAGGAAATGGGAGATACCATCGTACACAGGATGGGAGATACCATCCTAAAGATGGAACAAAGATGCCATCTTACACAGGATGAGAGATACCATCCTAAAGATGGAACAAAGATACCATCTTTGTTCAATTTAAGAAATGGGAGATACCATCGTACACAGGATGTACACCTTCGGTTTTCAGTATATACCAACCACGAAATCAACTATTGAAATGTATTATATCTGTGAATCATTCTCTGTCATCCATTTGAATTCTAGTCAACAGTTATCACGATTTGTAGATATATCATTATTTCTCTGTTACTAATGTTAATGTGGATAACTGTATTGATGTACCTAGATGATATAATAATTTTTATTTTTCATCTCTTTTTACCATCATCCAGCTGAATTTGTTTCAGAGGCATCTGTAATGTAAACTGCAGTTAAAAATAAACGTTTGTTTATTGTCGGCATTGCTTGACATAATAGCATTCCATGTGTTGGCAAGTACGCCGATAAACTCATAATGAAAATGTTTCAATGAACTGTCACAATAAAATTTCGTCTGTAGTTTAAGATTGTTATCCTGCTTCTCGCTGTGAATAAGAGAGCAAATTTCGTTATAGGCCATATAATTGTTTTGTATACATCTTTGTAGGGATTGGTCAATATATCTAAAACATCTTAAACTCATAATGAAAATGTTTCAATGAACTGTCACAATAAAATTTCGTCTGTAGCTTAAGATTGTTATCCTGCTTCTCGCTGTGAAATAAGAGAGCCAATTTTGTTATAGGCCATATAATTGTTTTGTATACATCTTTGTAGGGATTGGTCAATATATCTAAAACATGTTAAATCTAAATTATTAACCAAAATGATATTTCGATGCAATATAATGATGTTGAAAACATTGCTTTGTGTCTAGATATATAGAAAAATCCGTGCTAAACTTTATACGTACAAGTAAACACACATGAAGCAGATATTTTTGATCAGAATTAAAGAAATAAATATTGGCATCTCTCGTCGACTTTATGACAAAAGAGATGATTACAATTTCGACATCGTAAACTATCACTTTCTGGACAGCAATGTTCCAGTGGGACCTGCGTATGGCGTATACATATTTCGCCTAGTACTATTTGCTAAATTCTGTGTTAAATGTGACGATTTTAATCAACGTCATAAAACTTTATTGCAAAAACTTATAAAACAGGGCTATAACACAATACGCCTCCACTCAAAGTCGCATGCTGATAAGAAAATACGATCGTAGCGTGCAAGATCTATGGCGTTACGTTTGGTAATTTGTGTCTAATTCAGCTAGGGGCCGTATGAACACATGTATTTTAAGATTCTGATGGTGTTCATATGAACAGGCACAATCAAAGCTTTACTCAGATACATCATTCTCTAAATAACACAAGCTACTTCCTTAAAATATTTTTAATCTTTAGACTGGTTCTTTCTGAGCGACGTCATTCGATAGGCAGCCGTCGTCCACAAGCATGTTCACGTCATGTCGAAATACCTTTCTCAGTGACGATATAAACTTTTACAACGAAAATCATATGGATTAAGAATACTGATAATCGTTACGGATTTGATATTACTGGAACATCATGATGCCTTGCCGGTATCATTGAAAACTGTTAACCGCTTCTCTCTGGCCGGAACTAGCCTATGTTTATGTATACAATGATTGTTGTGTATTCAGTAATTACAGTTTCATGACCCAAAGGAATTCCAAAATAATCCCTTAGCAACTTGGTTCTGAAAAAGAAAGAAAATTCTGTTAGAAGTTTTTGAAGAAACAAACTCAACGCAGAGAATATTGGCTACAGACTGCTGGTATTTCCTTCGTAATTTGGTGCTGTACGTATTTCGCCAAAAGTTGAGGACATTTCCAGGACCTTGGATAAAACAGCGTCCTCCTGAGCGTCCTTGCTGAAGTTTTCCGTAAGTAGGAGTGAGTGAGTGAATAGGGTTTTAACGTTGCTTTCAACATTTTAACAGATATATCACGACGGGGAAGGGAAGGCAGGGGAGGGGCGGGGGTAACTCTTACAGATATGTACCGGTAGTTTTGAATCTTGACATGGAGACCACGAGACACCATTCGCATGGTCTATTGACTTGAGATACCGTACTGATGTCTTTGTACAATCAAACAAATATTAGTTCATTTAGGTGCAATTGTATTTGGCACCAACATTTTGTGTCAATATTTAGTTATCTGTGATAACGTAAAGTTTAGATATCTGTGGCATGTGTGGCTTCCTCAATGGCTTCTCCATGTCTTCATAGATTATATGTTCGTAATTCACAGCAATCGGCCGCTCTTCTCCGTTTTACAGGCTGTATGAGTTAGCGCCAGCGATACCGTTAGGATTTGCTAACTGGTTTCGCCGGATCTTTGTGCAAAAGCACAATCCTCTTCAAAAGCTCTTCCTGTGCATTTTTGCAGGTTTGAGAACGCTCTTGTCCCCAGTTTCATTTGGTACCATGCTTCCAGAGATCATGAGGTGATTTTATATTGCCGATAGATTTGGTAGAAATTTCTACAGTTTACAAATTAAGCTCGCTGAATTGATGGCTTTCAGCAGGTGCAGATGAAAGAAGACGTAGCAGAGAAATACAATAGTTTGTGGGGGGTCACTTCATCTGTTCCGGATTCACAGAGTTGTATCCCCGTGTGGGCCGGCGGGTCTTTTCGCTATCTGTAGTATGGAATGAGTAAAATGGAAGAATTTTTTCCTCATAGCCCAGCATAAAAATTTCATTTCCCAAGGGTGAAACAAGTGAAGTTCGTCTGCAATCTTCAGAAAAAGCTCATATGACTGTACCTTCAATTGCTTGATTTCCGAAAAAAAACTACCTCGCATGAAATCATCCCATTGACACAAAAAGCATTTTTAATCAAAACACACTTTAAAATATTCCCACAACCTGTGTTCATAAGACTAAAGTTGACAAATATGTTATGTAAGCATATAAAAGTGACATCTACGGGATTATTTTATTAATATAGTTAATATTTCTGGGCTTCAGTGTTTGTCGATTTAAGAAAATATCCCATGAACACATTCGTGAGAAACTAAGAAGACTGTTCACTGGCCTCATAGTAGTTAAGACCACCAGGAAATAAACTCGGTTCCAAGGGGTTCTTTGGTTCCGGAACATGGACAATGACGTGAAAATTCTCATCAGTGAGTGTAAACCTTGAACCACACGATGATATTTGACGCTCTCGTGTAAGAATCTGCAATTCACAGTCTTAGATTTCTCACCATGATCTGCTAGCCTCTTGGACAATTTTCTACTGTATTCAAGTGTTCCTCCTCAGTCATGCCGGAGATCAGAATGTCGTCCGTGAATTAAACGGCAATATGGATTCATGCAAGCATATTCTCCATGATGGACTAAAAAAACTGGCACACTGGTAATATCATAGAGTAGATGTTGGCGATATTTGCTATCGCAGTGTGTATTGGTGATGAATTGGTGATGAACTGCGGTTTCTAATTTTCGTCCAACCCAATTTACTGACATGCCGCTCTGAAAACAAATTCCAGAAATAAATCCCCAGACTTTGGTAGTGGATATTGCTGGTCTTCGGGCTCTATACTTACTGTTGGGTCTGAATGTTTTGTGTTAGATGAAGCATACCCAGTCTTTGTACTTCATTTAATGGTTGAAACAGTATTTTGCCCTAGCGGCACATCTTATTTAGATCCATATCTCTATAAAAAGAAGCGGGCCTTCTCTCTTGTCGACTTTACGACAAAAGAGACGTTTACAATTTCGGCATCGTAAACTATCCCTATCTGGACAGTAATATACCAGAGGGACCTGCATATGGCGTATTGGTATCTCGCCTAGTGGCATTTTCAAGACCCTGTGTCAAATGTGACGACTCTAATCGACGGCATAAGACATTATTGTAAAAACTTGTAAAACAGGGCTATATCATCAAGCGCCTCCACTCGAAATTTCTAGAATTTGGCGATATATATCGCATGCTGATAGCAAAATATGAGCGTAGCGTGAAGGATCTATGGCGATACGTTTCGTAACTTGTGTCTACTTCGGCTTAACCCGGGGCTAGAGGCCGTATGAACCTATGTATTTCAAGATCCTCCTAGTGTTCATATGAATAGTCCCAATCAAAGTGTGACTGAGATACGTCAAACTCTAGATAACGACTTTACAACGTATCATATTGATTAAGAATACTGATCAGTGATACGGATTTGATATTTTTGGACAATCATGATGTCTTGCTCGCATCATTGAAAAGTGTTGACCGCTTCACTCTTGCAGGAAATATAATAGTTTTATGTATACTATGATTTATCCTTTTAATTTGGTGCTAATGTTATTATATGAATTAGGTCTTTGGATTATGGACGCGGAATTTCTTTAATGGACGGCGTCTGAATATTGAATGACGGACTACACGCTTATATTTCAACTTTCTTCCGAGAGCCCACGTTTATCGTAGAACATTTAACTACTGTGCGGATACCGAAGCTTTATGGCCGACATCGTTTTCCACCACCGTTTTAATGTTGCGCTTTTGTTGCCTGCATGTGGCGAGATTCTGCTGGTGGACGTTTGGTCTCCCAGAAACGCCCTCTGTACAAATCATTGTGATTGTAGTTTTGCGACTTGTAAACATGGTGGAGAATGAAGCGCTTGGTCGGCGTCGGATCTCACAGGTATTTGTCCAGAATACGAAGTTGCATTCAATAGATACTCCCTGGTTTGGGTCGTTGATCGGTATACAGATAAACAGACACGGGCTTGATGTCTAGGTCAAACTTTATTATCTTGTTGTATGGTCTGGGTATGTTCCAGGCCCTGGGTCTTAGGGCTTTTGAATAACAGTATACTGAAGTAGTGTATTCGTGCAACATCGTCTATTTCGAAGTGAAAACAGCATGGAAGTCCTACCGATATGGTGCAAATCTTTTTCTGGAGATAAATTCAATAAAGACACAAGAAGTTTCATTTAACGTCACATATTTGTACAGATAATATAAGCCCGGGAGGCCTTTTCTTCCGACAAACAATTGTAGAGAAACAACATTAATAAATATATATAAAAGGGAGTACTGTAGCGTGTTATAATGGTATAAAATGACCTAAAACCGTGTGCATATATGGTACACCAGACGAACATTATGGGGTTTTTTTTGAAGATTTGTATATAGGTTTTGTGAGAGAAAAATTTACGTAAATAATAAAAGATACGACCGAGGAAGTGTACATATATATCTATATATACACAGTTTAAAATAAATATATATATTAGAATTCAAATCGGTAAACTGATGCGCAATAACTGCTTGTAGAGGGAAAAGTTACAATCGTAACCTTCCCAGAGTCGGCCTGTCTGAATTCCCATGGGGGATAAATAAAAAAGAACATAAAAGTGGGGTCATAAATGAGCGCAGATTAGAGCACCATGCCGTTATGCGAAAAACTCTATGCGACAGGTGAAAATAAGTTGGACCACACTGACGAAAGGTCACCTCATAACGACAAAAACAACAAAAGCTGGCCTTTCAAATGTGACACACTTTGAAACTGTTCAGCGCCCACCATCTGCGTTAGCAAGTACGTCAACCTGTATGGTTCCAAAATTGACTATGTGAGATGTACTTATGTAAAATTTACCGGAATCTTTCCGGGCTTCAATGCCACGAGTTTGTTGATTTAAGAAAATACCACATGGCCATTCTGGTGGGAATCTGCGGGGTACTGTTTTCTGTACCCTAAAGAAACGTGGCGCCATAAAAACTGATAGCACTGTTAGCGTGCTGTGACAATTGATGACGTTACGGACGGACGAACGCAGGGACGGACGGCTCCTTAGCAGTAAGGAAGTAAGGCTGTTTGGCGAGGTTAGAGATCAAAAGTCACCTGCGATCACGTGCCTTCTGGGTGAAAGGTCACTTCCGGTCAGGGTCAATGGCCATTTCCAGTCTTGTGACTGCACTCAAAGGTCAAGGGAAGTCCATTAATCCTTTCACTATGAACATGCCGGAGTTGGCAAAAAATATGGCTGCTTAACTGCCGTCGGGTGAAGGAGACAGAACGAGAGTGATAACATACTACCGTATTATTATAATACGGTATACGGTAAACCACAGCATACAACTTTGTAGTATTATACTATGGTATATACCTACAGTCTGTATCAGGGTAACTTGTCGGATCTTGTCCAAGCAAAAAGAAAATGGCGGCCTAGAACGACTGCCCAGGTATTTATCTTCTCCATACTCTTCTGAGAGGGTGGACACTAAATGGAAGAATGGCTATGTGAGAAATGGACCAATGGCTCTGCGAGAAAAGAACCAACCAGAACGTCGTATTTCGTCGGATAACGTCGTATCCACTAAAATCGCATTGCATTATAAGTGGAACCAATGAAATTTAGGAGAGCGCATAAATATATCCGATTTTCAAAGTCGGTATCCATTTTTTACAACTTCTCACGAACCTACGTCAGTATGCTAAACTGTATACTAGCATTATATTAAACTGGGTGGATTTTATTTGTCAATAACAGTCTATAGCGTGTGACCTGTGTGACATTGTATTTTTGAAAGAATTTCCCCCTTTTGGCAGATGTTGGAATAAAAATACCAACGTTTTTGAACACTTGAGTCAGTGAGGGGAAGCATATGGTTACTTAATTTGTTTTTCTTATTTTGAACTCGGTCTTGTTTTTATTACACCGAAAAAAATACAGCACAAGACAGCGAGGGAGAACTTTGTTGTCTTGCGCCTTTCGTCTATGTTTGTGGCACCGTTTAAGCAGTGGGAGAAAGTCGGGCACGCTTTCGGTAAAAGTCCGGGTATGTAATATCTCGATTTCTATTTCAAACTTTGCATACGTTGATGAACAGCAGTGTGTATGATATATTTTCCCGAATACACGGATAAATTGTCGAATGTGTACGAATATTCGACGTTATCAGAGTGATGTCTTCTCGTGCTGATTTTCAGGTGGTCAAATAGCTTCCGTGAAAGTCCCAAACTTATCGATAACTTGTTTCAACATGCTCAAATACATTAAAATTCCATCGGAATTACGACGGAAGAGCTTTCACCCAAGAATTATGACCGAGCTGCTAACGTCTTAAAAGGCCAGGAGATGGAAACCAAGCACTTCCGTGGTGTACCGGTGAGTAAACTCGATACCTTCGAAACACTGCTCAAAGTCTACTCACTACTCACTATCGCAGCCGTGATGACAACTTTCCTCGGTTCATGGCCACTTGGTTCGACACCACCCTCAAACTTAATCTCTACCAAGAAGGGACACTAGGGCATTTTTCTAACATCATCAACATGAATCGGTATGCGCAATCCCACAGCTGTCAACAATGTCATAGGGTTTTAAACCATCTATTCACGTAAGCCAATACGAGAAGATCTCTGATAACACCGTCAAGCGAAAGTACTCGGACTTCATATCACGTCTACTATCTTTGGAGAGCTTGACTATGAAGGGATTGATGTCCCTACAGAGCAGCTCTATTTCCCGTGTCGTGCGGTGTACGATCTTCAATCCATCCTGAAACCCATGGAGTCCGCGTCGGCCGAAACTCAATGAACGCGACGTCATATTCCGCCGAGTGTGAGTCATCGGCTATGAGGCAGCCCCGGTATGTTTCGTGTCAACCGTGATTCGAGCCAGTGTCAGTCATCTGATGTCAACTATCCGGTACATCCTGGACGAACTTGACTCACGAATCTCAACGCGGGAACAGGCGGACACCGACACCGAGGACGACGTCGACGTCCCTTCGCCACCCATCAAAACCCCCAAAGCCGTACGCCCAGAACCAATGGCACAGTATTTAAGTCAATTGCCTGTGATCGGATTCACCTAGGTGCGCCAAGATATCAATATCGTCACGGCATTTCTGTGCCCTTACCTTACCAAAGCCGATAATATGAACTTCATCATCCAGAATTAAAGATGTAATCAGCCTCAAAATCGATGGATTTTGTAAATTCTCCCCTGTGCATTTTTGCAGCAGCGAAGATTGCTAAAGCCTCATAGGTATTAAATTTGATAATAATGGGCTCGCCATAAACAACGAATGCAAGAATATCTTGTCAGAGAAATTTGAAACTCTGCCCGCTTGGACGGGTTTTCTGTTTCGCCATTGAGTGTATGTTG
The DNA here is from genome assembly GCA_036873755.1 of Hanleya hanleyi. Lineage (NCBI taxonomy): Eukaryota > Metazoa > Mollusca > Polyplacophora > Lepidopleurida > Hanleyidae > Hanleya > Hanleya hanleyi. The sequence goes on from JAVTVY010044802.1 coordinate 56,468, forward strand.
TACGCGTAGAGGAAAATGACGTCACTGCGTGACGTTTGAGTGACGTAGCGACGCTCACTAATTGGAATGCTGAACAGCTGCAGCAATGGGAGAATGTGATGGCTCGTGCCTAAGGTTCGATAAAACCGCATAGCATTACGTTGGTAGAATGCCCCACACGTATATACGCTTGTTGACACGGCCGTGGAAAAATAAACAGCATGCCATGCTGTTCATTTTTAAACACCTATTCCTTCTAGTTTCTCGTGAATGGTGGAAACAAGTTTTGTACCTGTCGTAACATATATCACTTTCGCGGAGTTTGAGAGACATCGATTTCAGCCTAGATTTGAGGCTGATTACATCTTTAAACGCAAGATAACAAGGAGTGGTGGAAACGACGCCAGCGTCATATTACCCCAAAGACAAATATACTAACTGCATATTTTTAAAACATCAGAACAACCGAAACTGATACATCGGGAGTGAACCCAGTCTTATAATGCACAATAAAGAAGGTCCGATTTCGCTTCGATAGGATCATCGTGTTTGATGCCAAGGACCTGTACCGCTCCTGCCTAGCTCAAACCATGCCATCGAGTCACTTACACCCGAGGCTTACGAGGGTGACCATGTGAAGGCTCAATGGTTTCATGCACGTCTAGCACATCACTGGTTCGATTGCGTAGCGTACTCCTTCAGAATCACCACCCAATCATATCGAGAAGCGGATCAAAGTTCAATGCCTTACCGTAGATGGCTTTGCCTTCATCTAACAATGTCCGAGCGCCTTTTAATTCGATGGGTGCTACTGGCACTGCCACAAATGTGCCCGCACGATCGATGCTCACGGTCACCACTGCCACAACTACCGGCGACGACACATTCGTCAGGAAGAACTACGATGTTGAGCTACGATTACCACGAGATGTGGAAGTTTCAATTTCACGACATGCTGCGACAGCGAAAGTTGGATTACCCCTCGATTCCCATCAAGCCCCAACTCCCGGACGCCGTCTGTACAGATCAGCTCTTCGGTTTCATCAAATGTGACATCCGCGTCTCCAAGCACCTGAACGACATCTTTGCCCAGGATCCGCCTATTTTGAAAAACACGGAGGTGAGTCGGGAGGCATCGGGGATCACAAGCGGGGATACGGCGAAGCACACAACTATCTTAGGCAGCCTCGACGCAAGCTCATCGGGAGTATGTATGAGAAAATCCTCCTCGGCACGCCCTTAATACACTGGTACCTGAGTACACGGCCTGGACGACGCCATCACCACCGCCCGTCGGCAAAAGTATGTCGACCCGATAAAAACCATCATCGGCGTGTCCATGAAACTGGTAGGCAACGCCTCGTATGGGAAAACCGTGTCCAATCGAGATCGGCACTTGAACGTTCACACCTGTGATGACGAGAGAGCCCACTGGCGCATCAACTCCGCGCTGTTCTGCAGATAGATTCCGTTGACGACACCACCTACGAAGTCCATCCACTACAACTTGCCCTTCCAGATCAGATGCACTGCATACCAATATGCCAGTTTACGGATGCCCAAATTGATAAATATGAGTTCATGGTCATGTTGTTCGATCCGTCATAACTCCCCGAAATGGACACCGATTCTGCGTATATGGCCGTCGCCAACGACAACTGGGAGAGCTTGGTGAATCCTGAGCTGGGAGAACATTAAAGGAAAGGTTCGGGTATGGTAAAGCTATATTGCAACTGAAAGAGCTAGTCATATGGTATTTAACGGTATTTTTATTTTATTTTTGGAATTTATTTTAACGCAGAAATAGTTAACCAAATGCTGTGATACCGTCAAATTTACCAAACTCCAGGAAAGCGCCATTGTATTGTCACGTGACCTATTTAGCCAATATGAGTAAAAGTACGTAAAACAGCGTGACATGAGCTTAAGGCAGAACATGTGAAGGCATCATGGAGCTGCGTGTGTTAAGGTTTGCAGTTTTGCTAGTAAAAATTGGCAAGAATTACTTTAAATACTAAATAGCTCATACCATTTTCATTTCTAGTTTCCAGGGCGTGGCTTTGCTCGCTCTCCCAACAGCGAAGACACTCGATCTCTCTCGTAAGCCGTCGATGAGAGTAGCGTGTGCACCGATAACATACCAAATTTTCCATGCGGGCTTCTGTCTCCATTTCGTGGCCTGTCTGGCTACTAGAGCTGCTATCATCCCCGCTGCTCTGATCTTCCGTATCTGAGCGTTTCGGCTCGAATTTGTAGCCCTGAAAACCAAACACGGCTTCCTCGTCGCTTTCACCGCTGGAATCGCAACTGCCGCACGTCGACAAGATTTCACTCCCAATTTACTCTATCTACCCAAATCGATTAGATTACCCGAACAGACAGAAGAGCTCCATGCCTTGACCCTAGGTCATATCCGCCTTCTGGATACAGTACAATGGCGGCAATCTGAGGACTGCGAGTTCGCGGTTTTAAAATGATTAGTACTCCTTCAAAAAAAAATTAAAAATGAGAATAAATATCTTTTGGGTTCTATTTGGTGAGTTGTTGTAATATGTATCAAAGGCAACCAAACCCGAACTTTTCCTTTAAGAAACGAACGTGATCGATGGTTGCCGCGTCGGGCCCACTACGCCTTTGGCAAACGCCCTCCATGTATCCTCCAACTCAAGTAGACGGGCGTGACCATATCGCCCTCTACTCGAAAACCTACTTTTGCAACCGTGAGGACAACCTCAATAAATTCAGCTGCAAATTCATTGAGTCGACGCGACCAAGAGATCGGCAAAGCCGTGTACCTCGGCGTCGAGCACCAGATACGTTTTCACCTACATCTATCCTAAGCCCTGGGCGATGGTGTGACCACGACATATAAGGATATTTGAATATTGAGGAATACACAGTGAAATACGAACCACGGACTTGATTTAAACAGTATATTTCTTTCACAAAGGAAACAGGGACTTACACATTGTTCATAATTTAAGTGTACATATCCTACTGTAACAACGCATACTTTCACTTATTCAGGTGTACATATCGCGACTCTGCAACGCATAATGTACATTGGTACTGACAGCTGTATTGTTTTCCATCTTATTGGTACATAATGTTAATATTATTGATTCGCAATGTAGAGCGTTATCTTGTATGGTTGACATAAACACGTCACAGGACATTTTTTTTTTTAATTTAGTAAAAATAACGTTAGAATAACAACGTGAAAACATTCACGTAAGAACTGAAGCCCAGAAGGGAGCTTGAATATTGAGATGGTTTTCGGCCCAGTCGTACACCATCACATCTCGGTCTTCGGTCTCATCAAACATCTGTTCGATATGAATAGGGTCGGTCCAAAGCAACGGTGGTAGAGATAAAACAGAGTACTGTTCACACACGTTACTGCTGGCGCCTTGTAACACCAGGTTCCATAAAGCCGAACAGGTCTGGATGGATAAATGGGAGTCAATACCGACCAAAATATTCGCTATGGCCTTCTATCAAGTACACGACAACGCAATATTGACCGGATCGAACCATCGAATCTGTTGAGGACCTACGCAGCGGCGTATACGGGGTCTAGCGGGAAGACGTTCCGGAAAACACTCCTTGAAAGAGATGCAGTGTACATGGGGCATCCTCGAGCAAGATTGAAATCTGGTCTATATTTCCATGTTAGGTGGTAAAGTTACAAAGGAAGTTGTGCGTCTCATCCCCTTGAATGATGTCGAATTTGATGTAGCAAATCTCACTGATTGTGTCCCGGAGAGCTCATGCAAAGTAGATTTCCAACCGCAAGTTGTGTTGCAAACACATTCTGGTAACTCCGGATAAAATTGGCACGTGCAAAATTAAGTCAAACGCGTTTCGCCGCGTAAACACCGTTGAAACTGATATTCTCCTCACCGGCCAGGATCAGTAAATTTTCTTTGTTGGCGCTTATATTCCCTGCAGGGGCAGAGACCACTTTATAGGGCTGCTTTGTTTTGTTTTTGGGTTTTTTTCCAAGGCTTTGATGTGCCCCAGTTGTGCGACTGGATTAGGTTTCGCTCTGAAGACCTACAGCACAGCGTCTTGGATGCTGACCGTGTAGTCCGCCGCGTGCCTTTCTACCTCTGTGCCCACCAAGGCAAAGGTTGGTGGAGTATGATGGGTACATTGTTCAAGACACATCCGAATGCAGGCGGCCCATGTGATAGACTACCGTAAAACCCCGACTTTTAACCCCTCCGACATTGCCATTTTCCGTGTCCATTTACTTGTGGGGAGGGAGAGTCCCGCTAGAACAAGGTGCGCTTTCAACTGAAACTTTTAGGTTCTCGTAGGCCCGATATGGGTACGTCTTGGTCGAGTCACTGGTGAGTTTGTCGCAGAGCGAAATGTACACATACTGAAATAAAGAGTGAAGTCAGGGGTTTGTCGGCCCCAGTGTAGTACCCTTGGCGATTCTGGAACCGTCCCCATCGACGATCGTAGCTTTCACGTAGAAGTACGCATGGGCTAAATCCACGTAGGCCGTATCCGTATTGAGGATGGTGAACCCGAAGTGTCTGTGTCAGAGGGACGATCCCCAAACGAAATTCACTGATGGAGGAGGGGCTCTGGATTGATCAAGGCCATGTTTGTCATTCTTCGTCGATATCGTGAGGAATGCCGATGAACAAGCTATAATATCTTTAACCTTGTAGTTTCGCTGCTACACCCCGTCGGACTGCTGACCGTCATGGTACAGGGATGCTCTAATACTCTCATCTGTTCGTACACTTCTTCGCACATATGGTAAAATTATACGTTATCTGGACTCCGTTCTATGAGATGGTTTCTGTCTACACGATTTTTATGTATAGAAAGCAAATGTCTACGTAGAGTAAATGGGGTAGAAAATGACCTCGAACACGCCTGGCATACGTAAACCATGGCTATCGTCTCCACGGACACCCGGTGTATACTGAATCTTCACAGCTGTAAGTCGAGTTTATATGCAAAAACTCGGACCTCTGAGATGAGACAGTTAAGAGCTCGGAGCTCCGGGATGGGAGTCGAAGACGAGCAACACCCTCCAGGAAGCCGAGGAGACGTACAGCCCCTAAATATTGGACATATATATTAGACTTCGACCCCGGCCAAAAAATGAACAAAACACTATAAAATTGAAATTTCCAAGAGCTCAGTAGTAGGAAAAGGTGAAATTCATTAGAAAAAATGAGGGTCCAAAATGAGAATCTGCGGAGAGACGTCACCATGGGGTCACATCCGGTGAAGTGATGTCCGGGTCACGTCCGGGTCAAAGGTCACACCCGGTTCATTTTCTGTGACGTCACTTCCGGACACGTGACGGTTCAACAAGAGTTATCTGCCCCTACATAAGACCTCAGTGACTTCCAATGTTAATCTACGCGCGGGGAATGCATGTATGGGACAGGGGTGCTCATTTTTTTCTTGTGGATTTTACTCTGGGGTGTTGCACCTTGTTTTCTTTGTCTCGCGATGTAGAACACGATGAGAGGGGTCTCGAGGCCAGGGGTTGACTTTCGCTGAAAAGTTCATCCAAGTCTGGGGTGGACATGTTAGGTCCATTATGGCGCAGTGGACAATGTTAGTCCCCATGGTAAACTCACTCATGGACATTTGCGGTATAGGATGTGGCGCCTTGTTTTTTCTTTCTCGAGCTGTAGAACAGGATGGGAGGGTGTCTCGAGGCCATACGTTGACTTTGTTTGAAAAGTGCATGCGCAGTAGGCAGGCAGATCAAGGTGTACGTTTTTGGAGCTGTTTTGGGGTCTAGGTGGGCCCATAGTGGTCTGATTGGATCGTGTGAGGTATCAGTTTGAAGCATTCGTGGGAAAGTGTCTGTGGTGGCGTGTGGAGTGGGATTACGAGATTGACATCATCGCACGCATGCGCACGCACCTGTGGTGCACCCTGTCTCCTATAGCCCGTAGGGCATAGGGTACACCAGGGTGCGGGTGCTCTTCGAGGTCGGAGCTCTTATGCGCACGATGACGTCACTTCCGCCGATGTCCAGTGATGACGTCTCTGTCCAGACGCAAGGAGTGGACTCAGACTGAGGCTAATGGTGCACACGCGACCTTATATGACCACTCACTCACTCACAAACTCACTCTCACTCACACTCACTCACCATCGGTAGTGCGTCCATGCGTTTATACAGGCATTGACCACGCCTCACGGGCGTTGGGCACGCCTCACTCACTCACTCACTCGCTCACTCACTCACTCTCACTCATGGACTGATGAGGGACACGTGTTAATCACTCTATGTACAGACACCACCACCACCACGGCCACCACCACGGCGATCACCCTCACCACCACCACCACACACCTCTAACACCACCACAATCACTCGCTCATTCCTACTTCTCCTCTTCCTCCCTTCCTCCTCCTCGTCCTCATCCACACACGCACACACAGGTAACTCTCCCAAATTTTCTATCAACGCGGGAAGTAAAAGTCAAGGGAAGTAATCCAGTTTACTAGTACAGAAAGCAGAAACTGTCAGGGTTAACTTTTCGGGAAATTTTCTGGGAAAACCCCTGTTCTATTTATAGAACACTCGGGAGTAGTAGAGAAAGGGGAGTTTTGGAGGAGCAATGGAGTGCGTTTTGAGGAGATAAGGGCCTTGTTCGAACTGGCTACCCTGTTTGAAGGTTGTCATTCTCCTTTACATGAGGGCGGCCATTTTTGCATGGGGCCGTCATTTTTATGCTTCAAGGAATTGACGGAATGAGTTCCTTTAGGGAGATGATGTAAGAGAGAGTTTCACTGTCAAAATAGTGGCATGGCTCCCACTCACACAAGAGTCGTGGTCTCACTATCACGAGAAGTTTGGGCGAGGGCCTTAACGCGAAAATTACGTGATTAGTCAGCAGAGAACGCTTTCCATTACTGATCGGATAACCTTTGAGTGCGAACAAGAGAACGTCGGTCACCAGAGTTCCAGTCGTATTCGATATACATCCGTACACTTTTAAATGGTCATACTGTTCATATATAACATCAGAAACATCTGATAATATACGTTAAAATCCTACCTGCAAAACCGTTCCATGCAGAAACGACCAGATAATGAGGGGATCAATAATATATAATATTAGTATCAATGAGTGCCGTTTAAAAAAAATACTGAGAGAAATGTCTTTATTGTTAAGTATGTGTACCGTTACAAGATTTCTCGTAACGGTACAGACAAATACAGCACAGTGTTTGTATGAAATATAAAGGTACCAGATGCTAGATTTATTCAGTCTTCAGGGACGTAGACAAGGGGGTGGCGAGGGGGCAACTTTTGAAGAAAATGTTTATCTTATCACGTATATTTCTCAATTGATGTTTAATGCAGGAGGAGTAAACTTACCATCGCCAGTGCGTACCTGTACACCTAAAATACGATTGAAAGTGACCAGTGAACAAAGCAACAGAATGTCGTTTCAGGTTTACATCTCCTGCAATCGTCTCGGAGAATGGAACCTTGTGCTTTAATCCAATCAAATATCACATAATATATTGTGCGCCTATTTGGACCAAAAAAATCAAGTCGATTTAGCAGAATTATCCGAACTTATTCACTAGACTTGTTTTGTATTTCAATTGAGATCTCAATCCTTTGTTCAGTAATTATTCATTCGCAAACACGAACATATACGAACTGTCAACTAACATTCACAGAGAAACCCTAGAAATAAAGATGTAAAATCTAACCTAGACACGAAGTTTATTTTATTTGACCATATTTTCACAGGGTATAGCCTGTTCAGTGAAGAACACTGATCTCTCACAGGGCCCTGTTACATGCTCGGAATCATACACAGAAAATAAAAATTAATAATAATAATAGAACAATGTGATCGTATAAATAAATATATCAATGAGCTAATAAAAGTATCATAAAAATGTCGCTCAGTATTACTATAATACAACTAGCGTTAAAATCATGAAGCTTTTAAGGATCTAAAATATAATCTTTTAAACTCATGCCGAGAGGATTGAGAAACCTCAGGGGACAGGGAGTTAAACAACATAGCACCTCTATAAGTTAAGGTGCGTTTTCCCGTCGCCAAATGATTTTGTGTTAGGGTTAGATGCCCATCATTCGCTGCCCTGGTATTATGATGGCGCTCCCTAACGCGACTGTATTTGGTTAACAGATGGGAAGGACAATCCCCGTTGACACACTTGTGTACAAACTGACATATATGAAAATCTTGTCTTATAGACAATTTGTGCCATTTAAGTTGTTTCAACATATCATCAACGTGAGATCGCTTGTTTTCAGAGAGAATGACTCGCGCTACTCTATTCTGTAATATCTGCAGTTTGGATTGAAGTGTCTGGCAACAATTTGACCAGATTATATCACAATAGTCAAAGTGAGGAAGGACAATTGTGTTAAATACAGTGACAAGTGTACGATGTTTGAGATATTTGCGAATTCGTGACAAAACAGCAATACGCTGAGAGATCTTACTACTAAGTTTACTCACATGAGTTTGCCACGTAAGATGCGGGTCAAACCAAATACCAAGATATTTAAAAGCATCAACAGTTTCCAAAATCTCACCATTGACCTCAATTTCTACAGTATCAGCACTACTCAGGCGCTGGCAAGTGCCAAATAACATAGTTTTTGTCTTCTTTATGTTCAACGTAAGTCTATTCTGTACAAGCCATTTACTTACATTGACCATCTCCATATTTAATACATTTGCAATTGCATTGGCATCCTTGTCAGCAAAAACCATCGCAGTATCATCTGCATAAAGGACAATTTTGCAATTTTGAATGATATCTGGCAGATCATTTATGTACATGATGAATAGCAGGGGTCCAAGAATGGACCCCTGAAGAACACCACAGGTTACTACGGAGGGCCAATGATCGACTGATGCAGCAACATTTTACCAGTTAGACGGCAGATTTTGAAATCAAAAACGAGGCCGCGCTATGTCATCAGCCAACTGAGACAGTCACGTGGCTGTGTATGAAGATTGGGGTGGCTCCTATAAATAGTGATCCAATGAAAATGCTCGTATTAGTTTAAAATAGCGGGGTCGAATGACCAATCACTGAAGGGGAGACAGCTGGAACAGTACGCTGACACTGTCTGTTAATATCCTGAGTTAACAGAGTTCTACAGTCTAGGTACATGTATCAGCATACGAATTTTGGGAAGAATCTGAAGAGGGGTCTTCAAGTTATTGCCCGGAAACCAAATTAGGCACAATTGTGCGAAACACTGTTAATTATAAATATCCTGATTTAAAAGAGAGGTCTACAGTCTAGGTACATGTATCAGCATACGAACTTTGGGAAGAATCTGAAGAGGGGTCTTCAAGTTATTGCCCGGAAACCAAATTTAGATTTATAGGCACAAGACGTGTGCGAAACACAATCCCAAGCGACATCTTTGGGCATATAAATACCAAATTGAGAAGAATCCGTTGTCAATTATTGCCAGAACAATTTTCAGATTTGTCCACCAGGTGTCGACACCAGTAGGCCTATGCAGAAGCAGGCGAACTACAACCCAGGGGACATATTCTGGCATGGTATCTGCATACCAAATTGGAGAAGAATCCGATGAACGAAATCAAATTTAGATTTTGACATGAGGACCTGGTGCTACCTGTAGGCGCAAGTGAGCAAAGCGCAATCTCAAGTGACATCTTATGTCATGTTATTACCCGAAGACAAATTTGGGATTTTGCCATCAGGTGGCACCACCTGTAAGTGCAAATGAGTGAAAGGCAATCCCATGCAACATCTCCTGGCATGGTACATGCATGCTAAATTTGAGAAGAATGCATGCAGATCTCAAGTTATTGGCCAAAAACAAATTCCAGATTTTGTCATCAGGTGGCATCACCTTCTAAGCAGAAGTGGATCCCAAGCAACATCTCATGGCAAGGTACAATGTATATGCATGCCTAATTTGGGTCCAAGAATTCGATAAGCAGCTCTCAAGTTATTGCCCAGAAACCAAATTTCGAGTGACATTTCAAAGCGTTTCAAAGTTGCAGCACAAAATAACAGAAAGAACCCTAGTGGCGCCACCTACAGGGAGATCTTTCTGAAACACAATACCAATCACCATCTTGTCACAAGGAATGCATATATGCCAAATATTGAAGAAACTAGATACAGTCAATCGAATACGATCGAGAACGCATCCCTTTTGCCTCTTTAGTGAAGGAAACATTCATTATTTGTGAAGAAAGTAAAAACATAAAACTTAGGAAAAACATCATTAACATGGCCCCATAGGATACCTTGAGGGAAGGTACCAACATACCAAATTTCAAAGAATCCGTTCAGGTCCAACATGCAGTTACTGTCCGGAAATGCAATTTTACCTTGGCCCACAGGTTAGCGCCATGTATAGGCAGATAGGCATAAAAAATAATCTCAACCGAGATCTTGAGGCAAGATTCCTTGACATTGGAAATAGAAATGTTAACTTGGCCTACCGGTGGCACCACCTATGGTCTGATCGACGAGAAAAACAATCCCAAGCGAAACCTTCAGGTAAGGTACATGTATTCTTATACCAAACTTAGAAAAAGTTCAGTCAAGGTTTAAAAAGTTATTGTCCGGAAATATAATTTAAAATTGGCCCCCAGGTGGCACCACCTATATGTGTATCAGCATGAAAAACAATGCCAAACGAGAAATTGAGGTGAGGCACCTACACACCAAATTTGAAATGAATCCGTCAAGGTTTTCAAAAGGTATTGTCTGGAAACACTTTACTTAGCTTTCATGTGGTGCCCCCTGTATACGAATCAACACCAAAAATATTCTCAAGCCAGATCTTGAGGCAAGGTACCCACACACCAAATTTGAAAGAATCCTGAAGGTTTTCAAAAGTTATTGTCTGGAGATGCAATTTTAACTTGTCCCCCAGGTGGCGCGACCCAGAGGCGGATTGGCATGAAAACCAATTCCAAGCAAGATCTACAGACAATGGACCCACCTACCTATACAATACGAAGCTGCGCATTTGAAAACCCCTCGGTTACGGGCACCAGCCATTCATAATGTATTCAATTTGAACTAAGATGTCAGGAACACCAAGCAGTCAAGTGACAAATATACAGATTATCAAAAAATTTGCAATTAGAAATGATCCCTAAGGTTTCCATCCAATGAAAGAAACCGGTATTCATTCCACAAATCTCTTGATGCATCGATAATGTATACCAAATTTTATATTGAGCATTTCATCAGTGTCAGAGATAGAAATCATTAGTGATTTTGCATAAATGAAAGATGGCTGCCCATCCTTCCCGCCACTCAGAGGAACTAATGTGGTTATTCATTAATGCAAGTCTCTTCATACATCGATGCTGTAAACCAAGTTTCGTATAGAACACTTAAATTGTCAGAGATAAACATCATTAAAGATTTTGAATAAATTAAAGATGGCCGCCAAGATTTCCGCCCAATCAGAGAAACCAGATCTGTCATTCATCGTAAGTCTCTTGATGCATCAATGATGTATACCAAATTTTACATTGAGCACTTCAACGGAATCAGAGATAGAGATCATTTAATGATTTTGCATAAATTTAAGATGGCCACCAAGGTTTTCGGTCAATCAAGTCCCGATTCAAAGTATCTGGATATATCGATGATGTATACCAACTTTCATATAAAACAATTGAATGGTAACCGAGATATGTATCATTATCGATTTCGCATAAATTAAAGATGGCCTCCAGGGTTTCCAGATAATCAGAAAAGCCTGTTTGGTAATTCGTTGAAAGTTGCTTGATGTATCGATGATGTATATCAAATTTCGTATTGAACAGCTGAATGGTTTCCAAGATATGGATCATTATCCATTTTGCATAAAATTAAAGATGGCCACCAAGGTTCCACCCAATCAGGTCCCAATTCAATAGGCTTCTGGTCCTTGACTAGGTAAATAAGCATACCAAATTTGGAATTCATCAGCAGAACGGTTTTCCGGCTATCTCGCTCTCGAACGGACAGACGGACGTACAAGACGATGACAATACCCCATCGCCAAAATTGGCCGAGGGGTAAAACATGGGTCTGTGCCTGATAAATTGAAGCCTTTGGGGGTTGCAATTCATTGACGGGTGGCAGAATTATACCAATATTGCAGACTACACACAAATTTCAACTTTCTGACGAGATGTATTGGAGATATATATATGTTCAAACACAATATATGAAGGTCGGGTGAGGGCTAGTTTGAGAGATAGAGGGTGCGGCTCGGCACCCTGGGGGTGGGGACATGCTCTCCTTGAGGGTAGTGGTGGTGTTCCGACATGAAAGTCATAGAAAGCTCTCTGTACATGAACAACCGCACTGACAACTGCATGCCATCATCTGTCAGTTTGAAGACCAGCCAGGATGAATTCAGTTCAATTCAGGAAATTGATCATATGCACAGTGTGCACCCGAACTTTAGGAACTCAGTTGTAATTAATATAGTATGTTACATTTTTGGATACAAATGGTTCGTGCAGAAGCTTTAGGGTAAATCATATGATGTGAAATGCAATTATTCGATAGCAAAATTGAAGGGAATGTTGTCCTTCGTTTAAGATAACACGAAATTCGAAAAACCAGGGGTTCAGTACTACGGGGGTTTCTCCGCCAGTTATTTCATATTATACTTCTGAAATAAAAAATGGTTCATGCAAAAGCTTTAGGGTAGATCATATGATGTGGAATAGATTGATTTCATAGCAAAATTGAAGACCCATTTTAACTGGAACGGACAAGAAGAAGAGAAACTCAGTGGCGCCACCTTCAGGCAGATGTTGCTGAAACCGGCGACTGGCGTCTTGTCGCAAGGAAAGCGTATGCTGAATTTCTGGAGAATCCAACAAAGCATTTGGCAGTTATCGCTTGCAAAGAACATCGCTTGCAAAGACATCCACGAACAGGAATGGACATGAAGAAGCGAGATCCAGTGGCGACACCTTCAGGCAGATGTTGCTGAAATGCAATAGCAGCGGCTGAGCCAATGTCTTGTCGCAAGGAATGCGTACATGCCGAATTTCGTGAGAATGCGACAAAGCATTTGGAAGTTATCGCTTGTAAAGAATTCAAACTGACATCCCCGGACACAATGAACCAAGATCCCTTTTGACCCAGTGGCGCCACCTTTAGGCAGATGTTGCTGAAATGCAATTCGGACTGGCGTCTTGTCGCAAGGAATGCGTATGCCAAATTTCGGAAGAATCCAACAAAGCGTTAGGAAGCTATCGCTTCGAACAGACATGCACGGACGTACACGGACATCCACGGACACAAAGAAGCAAGAGCCAGTGGCGCCACCTTCAGGCAGATGTTGCTGAAATGCAATACGGACTGGCGTCTTGTCGCAAGAAATGCGTATTCCGAATTTCGGAAGAATCCAACAAAGCGTTGGGAAGTTATCGCTTCCAACAGACATGCACGGACATCCACGGACACAAAAAAGCAAGAACCAGTGGCGCCACCTTCAGGCAGATGTTGTTGAAATGCAATACGGACTGGCGTCTTGTTGCAAGGAATGCGTATTCCGAATTTCGGAAGAATCCAACAAAGCGTTAGGAAGTTATCGCTTCGAACAGATATGCACGGACATTCACGGACATCCACGGACACAAAGAAGCAATTCAATTCAATTTCAATTCAATTGATTGTATAAAACACTCACAGAGAGGCCGTATACAACACTTACAGACGCGGCGGGGGACAAATATATCAGATTTTGATCTTAGGCTGCGAAGGGGATATCCCGCCTATCAGACTCGCTCCCTCTGAAGTCACCCCCCCCCCCCCTCCCAAAGTTCCGACTTTGTCTACGCCCATTGTTTGTTGAAATACAGATCTAATCTGATAAAAAGCCTTTTAAAGAGTAAACTTTTCTAAAATATTGGTCGTGTCAGTTGTTGTTGTTCCAAAACACGCTTTTCGTGAATTCTAGCGTGACGGAATCACGGTTTGGAAGGTACTTTAAAAGTTTGAAGCGCTCGTTACTTCGTATTCGCTATAAGCAGATTTTCTACGTCTTGTCGCTTAGTTACTGCTGTCAAGTTTCAGATAAAGTATAATATCCTTCGGAATATTGCAGATGTTTCGTTACCGGTATATAATCTTTGTAAATGTCCGTGACGGACAGTGAAAGTCCTCCATTTTGACTAATGTTGCTTGCCTCATTTTTTTGGTGCTCTCCTTCGGTCTGATCATATGCCATCTCTTGCTAACATACAGTACCTAAGGATGATAAGAATTTTTCCTCGTGAGAAAAGAGTGATTGGGTCATCACAAGAGTTAAATCTAATCCGTGACGGAATCCCCAAAAAAATCGTGACGGAATCAGGAAAATAGAGGGTGTTTAACGGGTTCTAAGCCAATCTTATATGTAATACGCCACAAAATAGTGTTTTTGTTACTTAAGATGTAATAATCCTTGTTTTTTTACATAATATTTTGTGTTACTTAATAAGTAATAATCCTTGTTTTCTTACTTATTATATAATGCTCCTTGAAACCCTAACCCTCAGTTCTATTTTTAGATTCTGGCATCATTGTTAATACACTTGTTCTATTGTTATTCCCTGCTTCTTTGTCTTTAATTCTTGACTGACTTGACTCCGCATCTAGGTAGAACAATTGTCTCCTCATAGACAAATAGCGATGAGTCACGCTATTGATTGTCTTCATAGCTAAAATTTTATCTGCCCACACACTGACAGTATTGGGAAAACCCTTGTTCTTTTGTTATTGCCTGCTCCTTTGTCTTTAGTTCTTGACAAACGTGCTCCCGCACCTAGTTAATATTTTTAATACTTATTAAGAAAATCCATCCTTTAGGCTTTAGAAATATATGAAATATGCTAGTACTTCTAAAGGTTTTGATGGTAGAAAAATACGTTTAGACTCAAAATTCAAAATTTAATATTTTCAGCACTTCTACTACTTGAATACGTTTGGAACTAGCACATCTTAAATCCCAGTTCATTCTTTGATTCTTCTAGCCCGTGTTCTCGCAGAGGTCCGCGCTTTGGCTATAATAGACGGAGTTATGTTGTTAATATTTATTCATTCCATTTTGTTCGTCATGATGGAAGGGGATTCTATGAGAAGAAGGGTGGTTATATTACGCAGAATTTTTGGCTGGAGTAAATTTGATGTTCCCCGACCCAACGATCACATGTGGGGGTGTTGTTGTGTTTGTATGGTAAATAAGGTCACTGTAGTGATACAACCATGCAGCCATGTGCCCTTTTGTGGAACATGTCTGCATAACTTTGTACGCAACAATTTTCATCCGGCAAACAACAACAACACCCTTAGATGTCCAATATGTCGGAGTTGGACATTACGTTTCGTAACTTGTGTCTAATTCCGCTTAACCCGGGGCTAGGGGCCGTATGAACCCATGTACTTCAAGATCCTCATGGTACTCATATGAACAGTCACAATCAAAGCGTGACTGAGATACATCTTTTTTTAGATGACGACTCTATAACGAATATTATGGATTAAGAATACCGATCAGCGATACGGATTTGATATTTTTGGAACATCATGATGTCTTGCCGGCATCATTGAAAACTGTTGACCGCTTCTCTCTTGCAGGAAACAAGTCTATGTTTATGTATACTATGATTGTCTTTTTGAATTTGGTGCTAATAGGAATAGGTCTTTGGATTATGGACGCGGATATTCTCTAATGGACGACGGCTGGATTATGAATGACGGACTAGACGCTTGTAATTACTAAAGTTCAAAAAATATATATTTAGATTTTAACATCATTTAACCCAAGGCTCTTTATTAAGGGCCGCCATTCAAACTTAAAACCAGAAACTCTATCTTTCCACAACCTCATGTTTGTGTGTTTTTATGATGTGTGGTTGTGTGTGTTTGTATTTGTATGCGTGTGTAGTTATTTGTGTGTGTGTGTTTTTATGACCGATGAGTAATTGAGTTAATGAATCAGTTTGTGTATGTGTAAGTATATGTAGTGTTTGTTAGTGATTATGTAAGTATGTGGAGTATTTAGTTATTTTATTGAATAATTTAGTGACTGTATGGGTGCACTATCTCTGATATGTGAGATAGCCACTAAATTCCTACACATTCTATTGACGTAGATTCTTGATAATGGGGTAGCGTGTTATATATTATTCACTACTTTCAATATCCTAATAAGCCCCAAACATAGTTATGGACGGATATATTATATGTAAATATGTGTGTAAACGTTATTTTTCATCATATGTCCTAGCTGTGCCACCCTAGCTTGTTTTCCGCCTCGCACGTCCTGGGTAACTTACACACAATAAACTCCTGCAATAATACAGATATAGAAAGTTTACCATACATATATTGACACTAAATTTCAACAAAACGCAGTTTTAATATATGAAAATCAATATCATCATTTGAGGGGAACATTGTGATTGTTAGACTTTACCTTTTTACGAAATTCTGACAATTAAACGGTGATATTATTATTTTGCGGGTGAATGATTGTGTAAATCATTGAATGATTCTTTGAATCAGTGATTTTGTGATTGCATCAGTCATTTTGTAAATGATTTTGTGATTGAATCAGTGATTTTGTGAGTGATTCCCTCATTATGCGGATTATTGAATGAATGAATGATTCTTTGAATCAGTGATTGTACAAATGATTGAATGAATCTGTCATTATACGGGTGTATCATTGTTTAATTCATTGAATGATTCTTTGAATCAGTGATTTTGTGGAAGATTGAATGAATGAGTCATTGAATGCATTCAGTTACAAGCGTCTAGTCCGTCATTCATAATTCAGCCGTCGTCCATTAGAGAATATCCGCGTCCATAATCCAAAGACCTATTCCATTTCCATATAACAGTATTAGCACCAAATTCAAAAAGACAAAAGTATACATAAACATAGGCTTGTTTCCTGCAAGAGAGAAGCGGTCAACAATTTTCAATGATGCCGGCAAGACATCATGATGTTCCAAAATATCAAATCCGTATCGCTGATCAGTATTCTTAATCCATAATATTCGTTATAGAGTCGTCATCTAAAAATGATGTACCTCAGTGACTGATTAAATGAATGATTGAATCCGTGAGTAATTGAGACAGAGATTGTCTAAATGATACATTGAATCAATATATGTGTGTGTGATTGATTAGCCACCAATCAGAGGGCAGCTCTAGTGTGGCTAAAAATATCAACCAATCAGAGGACAGCTCTTCTATTGTCTAAAATATTCACCAATCAGAGCGCAACTCTTCCATAATCTAAAAATAGTCGCCAATCAGAGGGCAGCTCTAGTGTTGCTAAAAATAGTCACCAATCAACGATCAGCTTAGTTTTAGCCATCCACCACCGTATGTTATAAAAGCGACTACCCATCGTGTCATTCTTCATTCAACATGGATTACTCTAAAATCGACTCCTTCACGGACGTCAATGACTTGAACGCTTTGGCGACAGAGCGGGGCGCCTATAACGACGTTGCTGTCAATTTACGTCGAATACAACTACTTGCCGATACCATCTGTCACTCCATGCCTACGACTTCTCAGATTCAATGCGATATTTGCTCTCAAACCTTCACGAATCGAGGAAATATGTTTCGACATCGACGCAGTCACACCATTCAACCAATCAACTGTTCCACATGTCGAAAATCCTTCACTCGCATGGATCAACTTTTAACTCATCAGCGTACCCATACGAGGAAAAGGCATGTTTATGGCGCACATCATAGCAGGGTTAAGCGGATGAAAACAGACCTACCACCACATCAGTCTAAATGTAACTTTTGCGGAATCGTCAAACCACTTCTCACCGGAAAACCATTCTGTCATGAATGTTCGACTCAAGGGAGAGAATGCACTGCCTGTCATCGACCACTGCCCGAGAAATATTTCAACGCACATTCACAGCACTGTGACCGCTGCCATAGGAAACAAGTGGGTGGAGCCAGGGCAGACACATCAGCACTGGAAGGTACCGTACACACTCATTCTATTCCTCCATCATCCGACGATAATGTGGATGTATTACTGTTTTTTAAGAACACAGAACCAAAGCTTCGTAAGCTCATCACCGTAGACCTTGCTAACACCGAGGCATCAAATGGTACCTTTCTTTACAAATCCGCATGGTACGTCCGAACAGCGACGGAGCTCTTATCTACTCCGAACCCACCTTCCGATGTCTCAATGCTATCATTACTAACATATCGCAACTGGAATCTCAACTAGCCGAGGCCCTGCAGAAAATTCACCATAGTTTCCAGGACTATCAACATAAAGGGAGCGCTTGGCTCATATATGAAATACTACATCTCGACATCCATCTGGCTCAGTACGTACCTTTTGATGGAAGCAGCTATATCCCCACACCTAAACCTCTAGCTGACAAGAAAGCTCTTGTCAACGTGGAAAGTACGGATTCTCTCTGTTATGGTGTATTTTGGCAGCCCTCCATCCAGTAGAAATGCACCCCAATCGTCCTGAGCAATATACAGCTTACATGGACGAATTGAATGTTCATGGCCTGACTTTTCCCATGTCACTATCCCAGGTCGCCAAGTTCGAATCTCTCAACTCCATTTCCATCAATGTTTTCTGATCGCCAAGCCCACCTTTCACAGTTTCAAGATTATCAACGAGGATTTGGTAGCCGTTCATTTGAAGACCATCGAACTAAAATTGAACAGACCCATATATGTCGGTTTTGCCATTCTAGATCTATCAAAACTGCTCATGTATGATTTTCACTACAATCATATCAAGCCAGAATATGGTTCTAAAGCTAAGCTCCTCTTTTCCGACACGGATAGTTTCTGCTATGACATCCAAACCCATAATATTTTCAACGACATGGTACAACGGATATCCATGTTTGATACGAGCAACTACCAGCGGGATCACCCCCTTTACACCGCTGACAATGCCAAACTGTTGGGGAAGATGAAAGATGAATGTGGAGGTCTACCCGTCGAGGAGTTTGTCGGGCTTCGACCGAAAATGTATAGTTTGCTTTACAACGGGGATGAGAAGAAAACGGCGAAAGGCATTACCAAGTATGCCATCAAGAAAAAATTAAGACATGCTATGTATAAAGAATGTTTATTCAATCGAAAAAGTGTTCGTACAACCATGAATCAAATTAGAAGCATAGATCATCATCTCTACAGTCTGACTGTTAACAAACAAAGCCTATGTCCCTTTGATGACAAGCGCTATATTTTGAACGATGGCGTACATACCGTAGCACATGGCTACACTCAGCCATGAAACATATTTCCATGTGTATATATGTAAGAATCAACAACATTAATTGTTGTGTATTACATGTTACGTATTAGAATAAAAGACATTAAGCATAATCATCATCATGTAATAGAATAAAAGAACCCCTTTTGTATCGATATGGCTACACTCAGAAATAATAAGTATTTACAAGTTACGTATTAGAATAAATAACATTGAGCATCCTCTCCTGTTTTACATAAATCTTTGAATAGGTGCCATCTCAGTTTGATGCTCTGCGTCATCGCCTCAGCAAAGTCCATATTATGTAATTTCTGCAGTTCAAGGCAAGTTTTCATTAACTCCGTATGAATACTATCGGATTCCAAAGTTTTCATACCCGTCACCGTGTCAACATAAGTCTGACACATTTTTCTAGTCATCTGAGGTGTATATGCCTCCACAGCTAAGTCTATGGCCCCGTCTGCTGTATATCCCTTCTTCCTATATTGTGCGACCTTTTCAATAATTGAACATCACTCGTGAAGGAACATCGAACAGCCTTCTCCATGTTTCTCGTTTCACACTACCGGTGGGCGCATCACAACCTTTACGCTTGAGACGCTTACTTCCTTTACCTTTTTGCGTAGTGTACCACGGAGGTCTTTGTCTGGTGAAAAGTCCCATTCCAACCTGCGATGCGACAACCTTCCTCAGTCGTTGATTTTCGGGTGTAGTTGGCTTTAGGTCTATCAAGAGGTAACCGTAAGGGGTGGATATGGCATCTTCATATTTCTCCATGAAATACTCTGTGTGTTTGGGATAGATACGTCGTCCAAAGAGCTGTATTTGTTGTCTGTCAATAGGGTTGTTAAAGCGTACGAAGTATTGGCAGTTTAAAGTAATGTCGCGAGAGGCTTTCTCTTGTGGAAACAAATTTTGGGTTAAATAGATGACGGACAGATTGCGATGATGGGATCCTTTCGTGAAGAGATCGGAGATGCGTGAGTCTCCCTTAGCCACGCCCATCAGGTCATCGAGCACTACCACGTTGATCTCATTAGGGTCAAAGTAATAAGCCTCTCCAATGTCTTGAGGGATACCAGGCACGAATGTTACATTCTTCAAAGAGGTGTTTTCGTAGGCGGACTGCCACTGGCTGTAGCACCAAACTATACGGGTATAGCTGATTGGCCCTTCTTCTAAGAGCTTCATCACCCATGATGTCTTGCCACATCCCGTAGGGCCGCTGACCATCATGGTATTGGGATGCTCTACTCCACTTGGTGGACCTCTAGCGGGATTCTGGGATATCTCCTGACTATGCCTCAAACGCATATGTCTGAGCATATTGTGACGATGAGAGAAGGTTCTCTGACAGAACGTACACGTACTCGACATGATACACGAACTAATGGTTCACAAACGACGTTATATATATACAGTCGTGTACATAGCGCCACACTTCTACACACTTCCTGACGCCCCTTAGAGGTTATTGATTGGATTGTTTCAATATCTTCTTGAGCCACCCAGCTAGCGAATTTGATTGGCCACCCGACATATTTGACCAGTTTGTCCACCCTGCCTCGACGACGTCGTGTTTTGAGTACTTTTTCAATCCTCCATAATGCTTCAACATCTTTATTGACCAACTGAAGCTCTTGTTGATAAAATGTCCCCTGTATTTCATCGTCCAGGAAATCTATGAGTTCGTATATGGGTAGCCCTTGGCGACGAAACCTTTTTGAAATTTTGAAGAGTTCCTCTGTCCACTTGGCTTGATAATCCCGTTGGAATACATATCTCACGTGTGAAATACGAACAGAATCACCAACCTTCAATTTAAAGGGCTGTTTCCGTGTAGGTTGTGTAGTGTCCACATACATTTCTTTCCAGAGTATGGCTTCATTATGCTTGTTTACGTCAGCTGGAGCTCTCTCGTCTAGTGATCGGTGCTGCCGACGGTTGTAAGCTCCCACTACGTCTGCAAGAACATCCAGGTAGCGGTAGGTTTGCTTATGCGTGTAATACTTATATAATACGTTCTTAACCGTCCTGATGACCCTCTCCACGTAATTGGCCTTCATCTCATTATGTGTGACATAAGGTTTAATTCTCTTCTTCGTCAAATAGGCCTTCACCCATCGGTTATTGAATTCACTACCTTTGTCGACTCTAAGTTATTTTGGGGATCTACCTTGCTTTAAAATGGATTCCAATCCCGCAACGATTGACTGATGTTTATTGGGGAGAGGAACAACCCATAAATAACGCGAGAAGACGTCAATAGCGAAGAGTAGGAACTTTATGTTGTCATTGTGTTTCGATACATTGGTAACATCAGCCAGGTCGGCGTCCCACAAATTATCAATTCCAGCTGATATCACTCTATTTCTCTTAAATGAATATCGAATAGGTCTCTGTAAACTGTAAGGGTCTTGATCGCTCAACCATTGGTTTAGATCGGTTAGGGGAACGTTATACCCTCGTTTACGCAAAATATTGCGTAGCTTGACAGGGCCTGTAAACGAGGCAACATCGGTTGTGTCAAAGTAGACACGTGACAAATAGGTTTTCCATGCACCTGGATACATCGTGTCTTGACCAGGATGTAAAGATCATAACTTTTATATTCATCTTCGCACTTCATATAAAAATTATAAAACGGTTGAGGTGTGGTTTAAGAAACCATTTTATTGAAAGAATTAACAGCTACAATACATTTGAAGTGTGTTGGATATACAATATGAGAAATGTCGCGTTACAAATCTATATACATAACAATCATTATGACAATGGTTTTGATGGAAGTCCGTCAGGATGCTGGAAAGAGATACACCTTGTGTTAACTGGAGTAACACGTATATACAATAGTGATCGCAGGTCAATGATTGATCTCCTTGAAGCACTCTGTCATTATATGAAATAGTTTTACAATTGTTTTTGAGAAATGAAGCGAAGCGATGGCCGTAATGCTCTGGTAATTGTCCCAAGGAATAAAAAAAATGTGCCTCTGTCTGTGCCTACTACCCAATGTTCACCGGGAAGAGTAGACGGGTCTGTGTTTACGATATATGCAGCCGGTGTCAGAGACACGTGGCTTGAAATCTTATTCGCCGGGTACACCCCGCGGACGCGAGCGTGCAGCGTGTGATCAGCGCGAATAATGCAGAGTAGCTCGTTGGTATTCATGGTGCATTGACTGTGACGTTCCGCGACTTATCAACCTCTATCAGGGCTGGGAACTCCGCGTAGGTGATACAGCTCACGGTTTCAGGAAGTGGTTCTCCGAAGACCGCTTCCAGTCTAAGGTTACCTTGTTTCAACAGCTGCATGTGGTCTTTCGAGGCTAAGGTAGGGTCCAAGTTGAAGGTGTATAGCGTGTAGCCGTTGTGATACTCCCAACAAGGTTATAGCATTTCCAAAGTTTTCTCCGGATTGACCTATAGCGTCGAATAAGGTGAGGTAGGCCGATGTGAACTGACAGGTGTAAGAATCGGTATCATACCTCGTCCTTATTTGATGACCCGGGGAAGTGACACCGTCTATGTTTACCGACAGATTTGTCAGCTTAAAGTGATGAAAGTTCAGAGGATTCTTTTTATAGCCCCCTCCCACGGCCTTGGAAGATACGAAATCAACGCTCAGTTTGCTGGGGTAAACGGACTGGAACATGTTGCGGAAGAGGGTCTATCCAGCGGCTATGGACATCATCTTAACCTGCGTGCTCTGGTAGGGATAACACGCGAAACTGTCTTCGAGAGCTTTGGCGTGTCCGAGTATGACACCAGGGTTGACACGTACTTTGTAAGCTTTCAGGCTGATGTCCTCAATAACGAGTTTGTAGGCTGGAGTCTCCGCTTCCGCCATGAAGATGGACTGGGGCGACGATCGGTACAACTTCACGTATACATCAACGTTGTTTAGCAGGTAGAGGTGTTGTTTAAACACGTCCTGCATGAGATTTCCTTCCATCTCGAATACATTACTCTCGGCGATGAATTTCTGTCTCTCTGTAAGTCCAACATTTGCACCTATTGCAGGATTTGTGGTATCTATATTAATACATTCGTCAGCTACAAACAATTGAAGCTGTAGTTGCGTTTCTTTAGCGTCTTCACCAAAATTCAGAATGGTCTGAAGGTGGGTTTTGTATGGATAACCATTGTCCATGGTCGTCACCAGTTTACCTTGCATAGATACATCAATTTGTGACCACATGGTCTGTAGCAGTTGATTGATGGGGCCGCATTTTTCGTCCTTGATCAACGGGGTACCATCGCTGTGCACGACCTTAGCTTTCACGTAGAGTCGACAGGATTTCAGGTCGAGATAATCTAACCCCTGGCCTGATATCTTAAATTCAACGGGAGCACCATCGGTGAATTGGGATGTTGGCCTCACGTCAATGATGTAACGATTTTCCACCGCTGTTTGCGAAGGCGGTAATTGAAAAAGAGATAACGTCTCGGGTTGACCTTCGTGGAAACCTTTGTCAGTAAGGAGCGCCATGGTGTAGCTAGAAAAATTGAATCTTCCGTTTCTTTGGAGGTGATGGTCTTTTTATTCCTTTGGACTGTCCTTGGGAGATAATGGGTGGAGATGAGGTGCGCTTCTTATTTATACGGATTTCAGACTTGGCTTGTTCAACAGCTTGTTGTGACGGGGTTGTTAGCGTAATAGGTGGTACATTTATACGTTTCTGTGGCACTTGAGTTTCAATAGGAATGATGCTAAGACCTCTACCGCTTTGTGATGTGGGGTACGACAAGGAGTTGACTTGTTCCTGATAAAACCGAATCCATTTTTTGACGTCGGGAACATACAAATGACGATTCGTCAAGTGGAGCGTCACCGTAATTGGGCCACTCAGAAGGGTTGCTGGTAGGTTGTCTTCGGTCTTTATATAGATGTCGAGAGCGTCGACACTATTTTGAACTATGGGGAGATAATGTGGCGTAGAATATATCCTAGTAATGGCTTTCTTGGAAACACTCGTCACATCTACAGTCCGTAGGAGAGGCAGTTTAGTCTTGCCTACGAAGGATTAGCCGCAAATATTACAAGTCACGAGTAACAACGACTTGGATTTGAATTGAGGTTGCTTGTTGATAAATATTTCCGCTAAACCAACCACCCAGGAATCACTTAAACAGAGACGCGTGTTCAAGGCAACGCGAAATTTATAGGGTGTATTGTCTGGGAAGTATGACAACGAATCTTTGCTACTAACAATAATGTAGTGATCCATTTGGACGACTGGGGCTAAGAGATGAATGGTGTCCTTTTGTAGGGATCAAGGACCAAGCGATGTAAGATTATGTTGGCTTTCTAGAACATTCTGTATGGCGATGTCAATTTTAGGGGTAGTGTCCTTGACGAGGGTCCACTGAGTATGTGTTAAGACGAGTCCTTTAATGGTAGCTTTACCGTTGAGGAAATAGCGTAGATCCACCCTCACCGTCTTAACGTATAAGCATACAGTAGCTCGAATATGATTATCAATGGCTACTTGCTGCATAGGTGTGCATAGGGTTCTGTTCGGAATGGTGGTTATTACGCGGGTATCGGGATAAGCACAGGACGGAGACACTGTGGTTTCTGGGGGACCATTACACGGTGAACATGTTATACAGGGTGTGCAGTTTACACAGGACGTACGAAAGTCGTACAGCACGATGAGAGGGATGAGGAGTAATAATATCGCCGCGATAGATGCCGCTTTCAGCTTGATAAGGGTTCTCTCGTATTGATCCATGGTGAATGAACAGGGATGTACACGTGAACCTTTATAGTGTCAACTTCTTTATTAACTCTCATTTGACTCTTTGTTTATGGGGAGTCTATTGTTCTGCCTAGGTGCGGGGGGGGCACGTTTGTCAAGAACTAAAGACAAAGGAGCAGGCAATAACAAAAGAACAAGGGTTTTCCCAATACTGTCAGTGTGTGGGCAGATAAAATTTTAGCTATGAAGACAATCAATAGCGTGACTCATCGCTCTTTGTCTATGAGGAGACCATTGTTCTACCTAGATGCGGAGTCAAGTCAGTCAAGAATTAAAGACAAAGAAGCAGGGAATAACAATAGAACAAGTGTATTAACAATGATGCTAGAATCTAAAAATAGAACTGAGGTGTTGCTCTATTTTAATGAGCTTTATATAATAAGTAAGAAAACAAGGATTATTACTTATTAAGTAACAAAAAATATTATGTAAAAAAACAAGGATTATTACATCTTAAGTAACAAAAACACTATTTTGTGGCGTATTACATACAAGATTGGCTTAGAACCCGCTAAACACCCTCTACTACTCAGGAATCCGAATTTGCCTATGATGAATTTATCATTTATAATTATAAAATTAAGACTTCGAACTCTGTTCAATGTACACAGTTCCTGTCAAATGCATGTATTTTCTACAGATGTTTTCAATAAAATGCAACTTTTCTTCCGTGACAATTTCGAATTTTCCGTGTTAATCAGGGTTATAAATTATGAGAAAACATAATTCAACTTCTCTGTTACTGGCGTCGGAGATTATAGGAAGCGAATAGGAAAAACAGTAGGCTAATATATGGTCTACGCAAAAAAGAGCGTTTTTGGTGATGAGCGCTTTTACGTGAAAATCGTGTGTTGGTTCTGACATGGCTTCATACGTTCATAGAGAGAAAAAGGTGTTGTTTTCACCTCGAAACAGACGATTTCGCACTCCGATACTTTAAGATGCTGAGTAGCGGATTCTTGTATTTCGTCCCGATCTGAGTTTTAAGGATTTTAATATTTATATTCAAATTAAACCATGGAGGTATAAATCGGAAGGAGACACTGTTCCACAAGCCAGGACTGACTGGCCAGCGCTCACGCCCGCTGAGCTTTTGTGTTTTGAATAGCCGTCCAGCTGGGCTGCGTCTCTTTCATGTTCAATGTACGATGCCGCTCTCTGATCCTGCGACTCCTTTCTGTTAAATTAGAAATGGCCGGAAGTGAGGTGTCATCATGCGCAGTCTCCACAAATTAGAATCACCAAGTGAAAATTATGCGCATATGTCAAGTTTATTTATTTGAAATAATTTCCCTTATCACAATATTTGAGTCATGGCTGTATGTCTTATTGGTGCTGAACTACGGGACTTTGAAAACAGGCTGTCATTTCTCGATCTATATTGTATTTTCTCCTTTTATGCTAACTTCCGCATTTCCAAACATGACCCAAAAATGTGAGCGAGTAGCTATTACTATAGGGAATCGGAAAATCTATGGTTCTTACGGGAGGTTCGTGCAAAATTAGCGATTGAAAATATACATATTTCTCCATTTGAAATACATGGTGACTTCTGCCAAATTATGAAAATTGCACAGTTTTAATGACAAAATAACCCACTTTCCGCATTTCAAATCGGGAAAAAGTTGTGCTTATGTTAAAGATCGTAAACAGATCTATATCCTCGTGTTTAGCATTTCCGGGAGGCTTTACCTCAATTTGAATAAAATGGTATTTAGTAAGCATTACTTCGGCGTTTTCTCTGTATTTGATGCTTCAAAAAAGCTATTAAGTAATGACCCGGCGTCCGTTTGTGTATACTCCCATGCATGGGAGCTGATTGCTCGGTGAGTAATCCGCGAATACACAATTGGCAGTGCGATCGTTTAACGGTCGCTTTTGAGATTATAACAGGCCCATTGAATGTTATTGTTTTGCCGTTAGAAGATTGCGATTGCAGGTATTTATAATCAAGAAAAAGATATTACTCAACCCACGACAAATTATTGTAAATACCACGAAAAATATATACATGCGGTGTTCCTCACAATGGGAAAAGAACACTTTTTTTATATTTAAAGCCAGACTAGCGATATTTAACATCAGTTTAATGGATAAATATTAATGAATAACCAGCACGGTATCAATTACATATAGTTTCCTTAATTCTTTGGAAACAGGAAATGTTAATTAACACATCGCTTGAGAATCTGCCCGAGTGAGATGTTATACCAAAAATATTCGTTATAAAAGTGGAGAATTTCTTTCGTACGTATCATAACTTGGCGACGAAATTCTGAAAGCAATCTACTCAAGATACAACTCAGTCTTACGGCGCAATTTTCACGTGTTTCCAAAGTAACTTGGAATATAACTGTAAGTTGTAGTTTTTATTTATCATGCTTTAAAAAAAACCATCTGTCTTGAAATCGAAACAGTCTATTGAAACATTTTATAACAAGAAAAAAAATGAATTATAACCTCTAGCCTGCATACAAACGATTGCTATTAAGGAATAGTACACCAGTTAAGCTTACAAAGCTCATTACTTCCATGAACTGATGATATGGTATACCAATAAATACATAAAATGCGATTAATTTTATCATTCTTTTTACACATTTACAAACGAATATTGTAAGGAACGACTGAGTGAGAGATGTTAAGGGTACGAGTGACGTGTCTGGATTGTTCCATGGATTCTCCGCCCTTTGATGATTCTTTGATCTCTAAAGATCAATTTGAACATTATCAGCATGGAAGTTCAAACCCCATGACGTGATCCCATAAGTTGCTTGTCCAATCTTGTATAAGCTTCCATTTATCATAATTATTGCACATATCTTCCCGGTATAATTCGCAAACAGATAATTATAAGGTTTTTGTTTTCATGTTGTGGAATTGTACCCCATGCGAAGGGGTATAAAGACAAAGGAATCCTCCACGCGATTACAATTACAATGTATAATGAACACCTATTTACCAGTATAACCTGACCGATAAACTGACGGACGAAAGTGTACATAGTCGCTTCTTCTTCTCTTCTATTTATATCTCCCTCCGCTCTCTCCTTGTTATTTATTTATTATTTATATTGCATTATATCCCATGCTATACAACTTCATTTGCATTTGTATGCTGAGAATCAGTCATCAAACAAGCAGCCAGAGGATGCTAGGTCCCCCGCCGAAATGGCAGCAATATTTTTTAGCATTGTTGGTCTTAGGGGATATTCATGAGGGAGGCAACTGCTGCTTCATAGGCAATGGATGTGGAAGGGTCTTTCTGCCTTGCCAAGTTTTAAGATCAACTCAGAACGATTGACTGAAAGTTGATTGCTTCTGTGATATAGTTTCCATGCAATGAAGCACCGAGAAGCATCCCCAAGTGACATCTCAAGGCATTATCTGCAAACCAAATTTGACGAGAAGCTGAAGGCATCCTCAACCTACTGCCCGGAAACCAAATTTTAAATTGCCACCAGTTGTCGCCACCTGTAGGTGCAAGTGAGCGAAATGCAATCCCAAGCATCATCTCATGGCATGGTAGCCTACATGTATTAGCCTATAGTATCCTCTACAGGGGCCGGGCTAATGATCGGCTGATGCAGCAGCAACAACATTTTCCCAGTTAGACGGCAGATTTTGAAATCAAAAACGAGGCCGCGCTATATCATCAGTCAACTGAGACAGTCACGTGGTTGTGTATGAAGATTGGGGTGGGTCTTATCTAATAGTGATCCAATGAAA
This sequence comes from Hanleya hanleyi, assembly GCA_036873755.1. NCBI lineage: Eukaryota > Metazoa > Mollusca > Polyplacophora > Lepidopleurida > Hanleyidae > Hanleya > Hanleya hanleyi. The sequence goes on from JAVTVY010044802.1 coordinate 85,220, forward strand.
ATGCTCGTATTAGTTTAAAATGGCGGGGTCGAATGACCAATCACTGAACGGGAGACAGTCTGTTAATACAGGGGCGTCGGAAGCAAATTCAAAGTGGTACGGCCACTATCATTGCACTTTAGGTGAGGATCCAGGGGCCGCCCAGGCCCCAGATGCTCCTGGGGTCTAGATCGCCGAAGAAGCGTTCTGAGCGATTTCTGGCGTCAATCAAAATCACTCTGCATTGAAGTGTATTTTTAGTTCTTTCCTAACCCTTTTACCATTGAAAACGCAATCGATGGTGGTTTTCTGCGATGTTGAATTACAAAAAATTGGGTATAGTATAGTACTGTATCCTAGGCACATCGTGTAGAAGTAACCGAGATGATGCATCGATAATGTATATCAAATTTTACATTGAGCATTTGAACAGTTTCAGAGATAGAGATCATTAATGATTTTACATAAATTAAAGATGGTTGCCCATCCTTCCCATCACTCAGAGGAACTAATGTGGTTATTCATTAATGCAAGTCTCTTCATACATCGATGCTGTAAATCAAGTTTCGTATAGAACATTTGAATGGTATCAGAGATAAACATCATTAAAGATTCTGAATAAATTAAAGATGGCCGCCAAGATTTCCGCCCAATCAGAGAAACCAGATCTGTCATTCATCGTAAGTCTCTTGACGCATCAATGATGTATACCAAATTTTCCACTGAGCACTCCAACGGAATCAGAGATAGATCATTAATGATTTTGCCTAAATTAAAGATGGCCACCAAAGGTTTTCAGTCAATCCGATCCCAATTCAAAGTATCTGGATGTATTGATGATATATACCTACCTTCATATAAAACAATTGAATGGTAACCAAGATATGTATGCTATCATTATCGGTTTCGTATGAATTAAAGATGGCATCCAGGGTTCCCAGCTAATCAGAAAAGCCTGTTTGGTAATTCGTTGAAAGTTGCTTGATGTATCGATGATGTATATCAAATTTCGTATTGAACAGTTGAATGGTTTCCGAGATATGGATCATTATCCATTTTGCATGAAATTAAAGATGGCTGCTAAGGTTCCCACCCAATCAGGTCCCAATTCTATAGGCTTCTGGTCCTTGACTAGGCAAATAAGCATACCAAATTTGGAATTCATCAGCGAAACAGTTTTCCGGCTATCTCGCTCACGAACGGACGTACGGACAGACGGACGTACAAGATGATGACAATACCCCATGGCCAAAAATGGCCGAGGGGTAAAAACATGGGTCTGTGCCTGATAAATTTTAAGCCTTTGGGGTTGCAACTCATTCATAGAAAGCTCCCTGTACATGAACAACTGCACTGACAACTGCATGCCATCATCTGTCAGTCTGAAGACCAGCAAGGTTGAATTCAGTTCAATTCAGGAAATTGATCATATGCACAGTGTGCACCCAAACATCAGGAACACAGTTGTAATTAATATAGTAATATACGTGTGTAGACAAATGATTCGTGCAGAAGGTTCAGGGTAAATCCTATGATGTGCAATACAATTATTTGTTAGCAAAATTGAAGGGAATGTTGTCCTTCGTTTAAGATGACACGAAATTCAAAAATCAGGGATTCAGTACTGCGGGGATTTCCCCGCCAGTTATTTCACATTATACTTCTGAAATAAAATATGGTTCATGCAAAAGCTTTAGGGTAAATCATATGATGTGGAATAGAATGATTTCATATAGCAAAATTGAAGGCCCATTTTGACTGGAACGGACAAGAAGAAGAGAAACTCAGTGGTGCCACCTTCAGGCAGATGTTGCTGAAATGCAATACGGACTGGCGTCCTGTTGCAAGGAATGCGTATTCCGAATTTCGGAATAACCCAACACAGCATTAGGAAGTTATCGCTTCGAACAGATGTACACGGAAAAAAATCTATTTTGACCCAGTGGCGCCACCTTCAGGCCGATGTTGCTGAAATGCAATACGGACTGGCCTCTTGTCGCAAGGAATGCGAATGCTGAATTTCGGAAGAATCCAACAGAGCGTTAGGAAGTTATCGCTTCGAACAGACATGCACGGACGTACACGAACATCCACGGATACGAAGAAGCAAGAACTAGTGGCGCCACCTTCAGGCAGATGTTGCTGAAATGCAATACGGACTGGTGTCTTGTCGCAAGGAATGCATATTCGCCGAATTTCGGAAGAATCCAACTAAGCGTTAGAAAGTTATCGCTTCGAACAGACATGCACGGACGTACACGGACATCCACATACGCAAAGAAGCAAGAACTAGCGGCGCCACCTTCAGGCAGATGTTGCTGAAATGCAATACGGACTGGCGTCTTGCCGCAAGGAATGCATATTCCGAATTTCGGAAGAATCCAACAAAGCGTTAGGAAGTTATCGCTTCGAACAGACATGGACGGACACACGGACATCCACGGACGCAAAGAAGCTAGAACTAGTGGCGCCACCTTCAGGCAGATGTTGCTGAAATGCAATACGGACTGGCGTCTTGCCGCAAGGAATGCATATTCCGAATTTCAGAAGAATCCAACAAAGCGTTAGGAAGTTATCGCTTCGAACAGACATGGACGGACACACAGACATCCACGGACACAAAGAAGCAAGAACCATTTTAAAGTCCCCGGCCGCGTTGCGGCGGGGGACAATAAAAGACATTCTTACGGACAAGTACTTCTTGCAAAAATCATTAACCGGGCACGTGTACGCTCCGTTACAAAATCTGGTTTTCTACTCATGGAACTTCTCCTGTTGATAAAATATAATAAGTAATTCAAGTGATCTAAGTCTCTTCAAAACTTCAAAAACTTTTTTTACACAAACTACGCCTGATGGTGATCAACGCAACGGGAGGTTAATTGGTAATAGCCACTTCGAATACACAACCCTTAATAGGTCGACAGCAAGTCCATGGCACGCATGCGCGTGAAACCGAATCAACGGCGGACATGGCCGAGCCAGCTATAATCCCTCAGGTTAATCCGCTATACCCTGCTGTGTCGGCATCGTCCATTGAACACTTTCATCACCCCAATCTGTGTCTCCTTCCGATTTATACCTCCATGATTAAACTAAACCCATAGTGGGGAGGAAGGTTTTGAAATGCCAGAATGAAATATCACGTACGAAATAAAATTTTCAGTTGACTTATTATTAAAAGTAGTTCAATCCGCACCTCATGGGGTCAAAATCTCACCAAACTGTGCTAGGCCCTTTCATTATTAACAATAAACGCCAATCTGAACACCTCTAGTCCAAGTTTAATCAACTGTTTATTTGGGATATATCTCAAAACTTTGGTGTAGGCATGATCGACTGCTGTGCAATAGTTTTATTTATCGTTATTCTGTAATTAGGTCTATAAATATTTATGCATCCGTGAGTTTGAGCCGTGGCAACCTCCCCACAATTCCACACAATCACCCCGTATTTTTCTCAGTGATGTGCCAGAGGTGGCAGAGGACACGCGATATTCTAGCGACGCATGCGTGTTTGACTTTGAGGAGCCATATTTGTTTTGGATTCAGTTTGCACGTCACTCACACATTTCCGTGATTGTAATATTTGTGGAGAGATACGGTGTGTGATTATGTCACTGACAGTTGTAAAGTTGTAATGAGATGAAGATAGAAAACCCAATGATGGCTTCTGTCCTCAGTGTGGCGCAATTGCGGCGTTTAAAGGAGCACAAATATAGTGCTGAGGGCACTTCAGTGCTCGAGCCACTGATGCAGAAATTCTGGAGGTGGCTTGTCGAACAGATCCCGACGACTTGGGCCCCGAATACGCTCACTATAACTGGACTGATTATAAACGTTCTCACCACTCTGATTCTCGTCTTCTATAGTCCAGACGCAAAACAAGAGGTGGGTTACTTAGGTGTATGGTAGTATTTTGTCCTCTCGCTGCAGGTCGTAAATTTATATTGGGTCACGTCAGCTGATTCTGGGAAATTACTATCCAGGGGCGATAACTCTCCAGGCAAGTTCATTTTGACAAGTCCACGTTCACTGTGAATATTGCAATTCCAGTGTCAATCTGTTTCCATTTGATCTCGGCAGACATGTAACATTGTATCCAGATACAAAACCCATTGGCCATTCTCATGTAGTTTGCTAAATGAGATGCATAACAACATTGACCATTCCAGCAAGCAATGGACTAGAGAAATGAATTATGAAGACCCAAGTTTATACCAATGCATAATATAACAAAATAAAGTAACTGTGGCTAGGATTGATAAGTTTAATTTTTTTTTTTTTCTGGTCGTAACAAATAAATAAAGGTACTCATGTAAACAGGGAAGCCATGAGATCATGCATCTTCACCAGCCAAGTCAACTACATCGCAAAGCTCTCTACGCTGCCTTGACATTCTTGGCTGGTGGCAGAGGAGTACTGTTCTGCACCACCTAGCGGAAGTCTTAATCATGAGCGACTTTTTGCCTCCAGGAGTTGTTCCCCTTCAATTTCAAGTCGATCACACTCGTACGGCGATTAGTTATCGTTTGACCGTGCAGCGCGTCCCCAAAAGCTAATTCAACTGATCAGAACACCGAAAGTGGCCGTGAAAATGCTTCTGTTTTTTTTCGGCAGAATTTCCTCACACATTCGACACAGTTCGTTCTTAGTGCGGGCCGCCATATAGGTAATCAAATGCTGCGTAACGCGCATTCTGATTGGATGCAGCAAGCCGTCTGCATTCCACTCATCGATGAGGATTCACGTTCCAATTTTACTAGAGAAGTATGCCAAGGCAATGTACAGAGCAACGTGATGTACGTTGACTTGGCTAGAGAAGATGGAGATCATGATAACATTTACCATTCAAGTGTACAACAAGCCAAATGATCACAACTAGTAAAAGAGGTTCCACATGCACCGAGCTTAAAACGTGAAATCGCCATCAAAACTGCAAATTTTAGCAGAGTGGAAGTCGGGTGTTCAAAGAGAACTTCAAAGCAAGAGGAGTAACTCTGATACCTGTTCAGGCGAAAACAATTGGACAGGGCTTCGTGTTTAGAATTATAGGTATCAGGCGAAAACAATTGGACAGGGCTTCGTGTTTAGAATTAGTGCGCGAGCTAAAAATAGCTTGCATCAAAATATTTAGGAGAGGGTATTTAAAAGTCAGGCGAGTGATTGCAATATAATACAATATAAAATGTGACAGTTTACGTGAGCTAAAATCACTCGTGGCATGAATTTACGTGAGTTTTTGCGTGCAGGTGAGCTATCACTCGCGCTAAACACGAAGCCCTGCCATTGGAGGGTCGGGTAGCTGACATATGAAAATTACATTCTGCGTGTTGACTCAGTGTACATGTACTGTGTAACACAGGCATGTGACACCCGTCGAGCGCCTCATTGTTTTCTTTCACAGGAAAGTGGAAGAGCGGGTCTATATTAAAAATGTTTCAAGGATTACAGACGATTTACAGGGTTTTAGAAAGAAGGATTTCTATAGTTCATTCTATTAATATCAGTCCGTATGATATTGCTTACTTCGGCACACTCGAAAACCCTTTGACGAAAAATATGATTGCGTTTCAGTTCGAGGCTATATGGTTTCAGATTTTTCAACTCATTCCATTCATTTGTGTTGTTCGGGGACCTCGTGGATGACATGTCTTCCGCCAATACATGTCAAACAGGTTTTGTCAAAGGTCAAATCATTGGTCATCGGATCGCTGACGTAACATTTCCTGATTGCAATTTATCAGGCTGCGCAACAATCGGCGCCCAAACACAGTCTTCACAATCCTAAATGAAATGCATAATAACCTTGGCCATTCCAACAACAAACGGACAATCAATGGACTAGGGAGATGAATTTTAAGCACCCACACATAATATAACAAAAGTAAGTATCTGTGGCTACGTAGCAGACTCATTCTTCAATGTTATACCTGTCCTCCATGTTGTATCATCTTGCAAGTGGTCAGTCATCTTGTTAAAGTTCAACTGCAAGGATTTTTATACATGTAGTCCCCTTTTTATATTTTATATTTGTTGACTAATTATGGAAATATTGGTCTATCAACTCCGCTTGGTTTAATGTGGAGTAGTTTGTCTGCCAAAAGCTTTCAAAAAGTTTGTACCCCAGTCTCAGATGAATTCCAATTTGTAAACCGTAGTCATTTATCTTTCCTTGATTGTGACGTCACGTCAGACCAGCCTCTCCAAGACTGAAGTATTGAATGGTCCATCCATGTGATGTCACAAACTAGCGTCAAACAAGGGCAGATAAGCGATGTGGATTTTATTTGTGAAATAGGTTGGGCTTGAGATACCAAAATTGAAGCACTTTTCTTAATTTACTGGGACACGAATAGTTGACCCCTGGGTTATATTTGGACTAGCGGTATTTTGTTTCCTAGTACAGTCTCAGTCTCTCGTTTTTGTAAAATCTGCGAGAACTGTTGATCACTCTTCTGATTTTGTTTCGCGGGAGTTTTGCGTGAGAGATTACTCTCGCCAATATAACTCTACATTGCATTTCCGGATTCCAGGATCACGATCAAAAGCTCTCCTGAGAACAAGAATGATGGAGAGCGAGAGTGATCACGTTCCTCAGATCTGAGAGACTGACACCTGTTCACCTGTCCTGACAGGTTCTTTTTACATGAGACCGATAGAAAAAAGTCTTGTCTACAGTGACAGGTACAGGCCTGCAAGTGCCTCCTATATTTCCTGTATCTTTGAGTCATTCATGAATATGTTTTCCTATATTGAACTCAAAATCTCCTCTATTTTGACTTGTTCTCATGAAAACTTTCACCAGTTCTCTAAAATGAGTCAAATTGGCATGAGGAAATACATTTCAGAATTTTTTTTACATTTAAATCTCTGTTTGTTGAACCAAGCAGCAGAATCAATCGCCACCACTATGACCACTTTCAATGGAGATAATTTGATTAAACACCAGAAAACTACCAAGTTTGGACACATACAATGTAGTAGTGACCTGTCTTGGGACTCCTTTATTTCGTATATTTTCCTATATTTTAGGCCAATGATAATTAATGGTATGCTTCTCATGACCTAGTGGATCAAAAAACTAGATGCTACTTGCGTTAATTATTAATTATTGATGATTAAGAACAAAACCATTTTAACTCAAAGATCAATTATTTTATTGTCATTCAAAACCCAAAATTAAGGAATCACAATTCTATTAACAGAACATCATTATTCTGACCATTGTCCAGCACTAGTGTATTTGTCATCTGACACATTTTGGAGCATACTATAATCACTTCAAACAATGATTAAAATAAAAAAAATGTGAATAAAAAAGGTAAAATAATCATGAACAGGAAGTTACATAAATCACCAGTATACAGTCTATCTGTTCAGCAATATTGGTTTCATTTGGCAAAATTCAAATTCTGACCACAGGGAAAAAATGAATACAATAAAATGTCTCTTTATTCCGAGTTCTGTAGTATCAAGGGCGACCCACAATTGATCTTGTTTAACAAGAAGTTCTTGAACTTCCCATATTCTAGTACTTTCGTTTTCACACCTTTCGAGATAAGTTTTACAAACATCATCCAATCTCGCATTCTCGGGAAACGTTTTTTCCATAGGGGCAACCAGAATCATCGATCCTTCTGTTTCGATTATACTGCATGTACAGATAACCATGATTGTGACCATAAAATTCACGTTAAATCGACAAATAGATGTGAAATATTACATTTCGTGCAGTCACTCATGCCATATGTGCCGCTCACATTTCCTCTGTCATAATGGCGGTCGCTGTTTACTCCAACCAACCACGAACCCGCTACCAAGCTTTCGCTGGTCGATGCATCTACAAAGGTTGACTGGCTTATGGTATTGAACATTCCGGGACATGCGAATAGGGTTGGAGCAGAGGTACTGTATATAGCATATAACATTGGCAAAGATTATCTGCGACGGAGAGGAAACCCACACTCAAGGGAGCGAACTTTGCAACTGTATCTGTTTTTTCTCTCCGCAAGGGAGATAATTTCATAACAGATTTTATTTTTTTTGAGTAAATAATGACGAACAAGGCGCAATTATTGTCCATAATTTTCATAATGCGGGTCGATTTTCTTAATGAGGGCGGGTCATGAGAAGCAGCCAAATAATTAACAGAGGCCTAATCAAGGTCAAAGGTCAGTGTGACCGAAAAATCAGGAAATCATTAAGAATTGCTAATTTTTTGTGAGTGGGTTCACTAGGGGGAAATGAAGTACCGCATACCAAAAATTAGGTCGAAGGTCAAAGGTCACTGACCCTCAAAATCAGGAAATTATTTAAAATAACATTTTTTTGTGTCAGTAGATACATTAGGGGGCACGATGTGCCACATACCAAAATGTAGGTCAAGGTCAAAGGTCAAGGTCACTGACCCCAAAATCATGAAATTGTTAAAAATCATGATTTTTTTGTGTTCATTGAGGAATTACGGGGAGATGGTTTGTCATGTACCAAAATTTAGGTCAAGGTCACTGACCCTAGAATCAAGAAATCTTTAAAAATTACTTTTTTTTGTGTCAGTAGATACATTAGGGGGACATGATGTTTTACGTACTAAAATGTAGGTCAAGGCCGAACGTCAAAGTCACTGTGACCCCAAAATCATGAAATTCATAAAAATGGTGATTTTTTCGTGTCCAGTGATACATTGATCATGTAATGCGATGAACATTGCGTTCTGTCCATTCATCCATTAACTTGTTGTCCATGCGATATCTCTAGTTTCAAGGTATGGATTGGTACCAATCTTTGAGTATACCTACATATATATGGCATTTGTTCTGTGGAGTTATCTCCCATGTTTGAAACAGCTACATTTAGTTAAACTGTTGTGAAATAAAAAACATACATTTACTAATTTAATGGGGAGAGGGGTCCTTTGTGAACTTCATACCTGTTTATTAACTCAAGAACAAAGGTTCACTTCATCACTTTCTTCTTCCTTCATGGAAAATTCACTCGGCCATAAGAAATCCATTTGCAGGAAAACTACTATTTTCTTGCATTGTCGATTTCAGTTTGGGATATGTGAGCTCTCAGCTCCTGTTTCAAGGTCAGCTAGTTACCAAGAGTTAAGCCCATTTTAATTTATCATTCAATAATATAAGATGTGATATACAATGTATGTTACATTCTCAGCGGCACAAAATCGTAGACCTTTCTCTGGATTGCTAGCTACCAATTGGAATCAAGTCTAATAAACAACCTTGAAATTTGGATCATTGTAATTCCAGATATACATGTACAGGCGTATATTGAAGCCCCTTGGGCTCTTGTTTTTTTTTTTCTTTCTTTTTTTTTTTCAAAATTTATGCTAAAAAAAATGTTAAAATTGCTATATTTTGTCAAATGTGGGTCATGGAGGTAAATATCAGAGCATTTTGTCTTTGTTATGGTGACACTGGTCATTTTTTGCTGCATCAAGCTCACTGCCTGCCTCTAATTCAATCCATATCCTTATACAATGTAGCTGTTGAATGACATGTAACAGATTACACATTTTCTACTGAACATTGTATTTGATGATTTTAGACCTGCTGTTTCAATCCCTATAAAATCTATAAATAACTAATACTCCTATTGTCTGATAAGTTCAAATACATGTATACTCAGCTGCATACTCATTGATTTTATTGAGCTTGACCCTAGATAGATAGTGTTAAAACAGTTAGCAGGAAATGTTCAGTGCAACTGGGTCATGAAGCTTATTGTACTAGTTTATATAGGTACACTAACACTCATTCTAATAATCAGCCAATGAAAAAGTAGGTCAGATTCTCCTCGGGCTATCCCAGTGACCAATATAGGGCTATCCCAGTGACCAATATAATAGTATGGGTACTCATGTAAATATAGATGTACTAGATTGTATAATCTTATTTGAAATTTGGCACTATATTTACATGTTCCCTGTATACCTGAAGTATAAAATAGACTGACATGAATCTTCAAATGATGACATACATACACAGTGATAACTTCTGCATTGGATTGTGCCATGCTAGACAAAGATTTTGTACAAAGAACACTTGAATAAAAACACGGACTGTCAGACAGTGAATATAGGGCTGGGGTACCATCTGTACCCAAACAAAGCCCCATCAATGTGGATACTAACTCTAAAACCTTGTCCGATCTCCAGAACTAGATTTGAGTGTGCAGCTTATTGGGCAAAATGGGACAGGAAATCCGACCGGGATATTATTGGTTGATTTCAGACCTTTTTGTGAAAAGTTCCAAAAAATCTGAAAGTCTTCTCTGGGTGATTAATTTTTTTCTCTCTCTCTCTCTCTCTCTCTCTCTCTCTCTCGGGGTGAGCTAAAATTATTTATGGGAACATCGGGTACCCCTGGGGTAGTCCTCATCTCCTCACCCTCTATCTCCCGAAGTAAGCTTCGTTCCACCCAATAACCTATATATTTGAAAGGTTTAAATAACTGTACACATTCATTACCCCTTGGGGCTATTTCCCATCCCTAGGGAACTGATCCCATGCTCTATTTCTCAAACTAAGCCTTGCCCACCCCATAACCTCATATATTCTGAAACCTTTGTCATTGTACACTTATGGGACTTGTCCATTACCCTAGTGAGTAGTCCCCAACCCCAGGGAACTGACCACCTGTGAGGTTTCCAGGTGTGAAAAGGAATAGGACCCAAATATTGTGATATGACAGAAATATAGTTGAAAGTGAAATTAAATCATATTCACACACTTCTGGGGGTAGGTCCATCATGTACGATACCGTTAATCGGGTACAGTATGCATGCAATATACTCGCTCCTTTTCAATACTTGGTTGAATGGTTCCCCACACGTAGTCCCCATGTTGTAAGGGATTGACGTATCGTACATGATGGATAGACCACTAGGCATGCTAGGACACATCCATTACCCATGGGGGTGGTCCGAAACTAGGTCCTATTCTCCATCTCTAAGCCTTGCCCCACTCCATAAGCTGTAGTAATAGTATTATGTGGGTGAGACTGAGGGGTGCACTGTTAGGTTTTTATCCCTCCGCCAAATTGTCAACCACTGTTATGTTTGTTAATTCCCTACAGTTATGGCCCTGTATCTCAGACATCAGTTCTTGTCCAGACTGGATCTTCCTGAAGTTTGATACTTCATGTAAATGATTGCGGTACTATTATGTAGATGTGCACTGTCATGGTTATACACACTCAGCTGATGGTTTCTGTCTGGTCTTTGTATTACAGCCAATTAGTGCTACCAGCTATTAGTAGAAACAATATTTGTGTTTATTGTTGCAGGTTCCTCGGTGGGCGTACTTTTTATCAGGAGTAGGGTTGTTCATGTACCAGTCACTTGATGCAATTGATGGGAAGCAGGCGAGACGGACAGGGAGTAGCTCGCCCTTGGGAGAACTCTTTGATCATGGCTGTGACTCCGTCTCCACTGGTACATTGTTGACACTAATTAATATAATGGAATAATGAAAGGCTCAAAATGGCATCAGTTGCCTCGCTTAAAAAGTAAATGCCCTAGCTGCCTTAGATACTCCTGTTATCAGCAGTCCCTAATTGGTTTTCATCAAAAACTTGACAGACAGGTCTCCGTGTACGTGGTAAATGATTCCTTGAAGGGTCAGTATGAAAAGGATGGAATTGTTTCCAGTGTATCTTACGAAAAAAATAAAATTATACCCTTAACTCTTGAAAGGGCACATGAATTAAAGAATGCCCTGTTTAGCTGTGTAGTCACTCCACTTGCCAACGGACCATGTTGATTGGCTAAAAGCCATGCTGGAATGCCCCCATGTGGCAAATCACTCTGTTTCCTATGACCGGGGGTACCACCAGTATATGCCACCTTTGCAGTGGAGAAAAAGTGTGTGATTGCACAGGCACTTTGGCATGTCAGCATCTGACTTATTTGATCAAAAACAAGGTTGTTCCTGCTCAATTTGATGCAGAACTCTCAGAAATTCACCGTCTCTCATCAATAGTAAGACGGAGAATGCCAATGGCATGGATTCAAACTTCAAGAAGGTTTGATGCCGGAGAATCGGGTCAAGTTAACAACCAATCCACGGTGTGGAATGTCCCCCACAGGGTCTTATCTGTATCATCCTTGATTGATGTTGAAACCTTAAAAATCCTTCCTTTGGATAAGTTTGGATAATTTTGAATAAAAGTACAAATATTTTACAAAAAGTTGTAATATTTGTGGAGAGATACGGTGTGTGATTATGTCACTGACAGTTGTAAAGTTGTAATGAGATGAAGATAGAAAACCCAATGATGGCTTCTGTCCTCAGTGTGGCGCAATTGCGGCGTTTAAAGGAGCACAAATATAGTGCTGAGGGCACTTCAGTGCTCGAGCCACTGATGCAGAAATTCTGGAGGTGGCTTGTCGAACAGATCCCGACGACTTGGGCCCCGAATACGCTCACTATAACTGGACTGATTATAAACGTTCTCACCACTCTGATTCTCGTCTTCTATAGTCCAGACGCAAAACAAGAGGTGGGTTACTTAGGTGTATGGTAGTATTTTGTCCTCTCGCTGCAGGTCGTAAATTTATATTGGGTCACGTCAGCTGATTCTGGGAAATTACTATCCAGGGGCGATAACTCTCCAGGCAAGTTCATTTTGACAAGTCCACGTTCACTGTGAATATTGCAATTCCAGTGTCAATCTGTTTCCATTTGATCTCGGCAGACATGTAACATTGTATCCAGATACAAAACCCATTGGCCATTCTCATGTAGTTTGCTAAATGAGATGCATAACAACATTGACCATTCCAGCAAGCAATGGACTAGAGAAATGAATTATGAAGACCCAAGTTTATACCAATGCATAATATAACAAAATAAAGTAACTGTGGCTAGGATTGATAAGTTTAATTTTTTTTTTTTTCTGGTCGTAACAAATAAATAAAGGTACTCATGTAAACAGGGAAGCCATGAGATCATGCATCTTCACCAGCCAAGTCAACTACATCGCAAAGCTCTCTACGCTGCCTTGACATTCTTGGCTGGTGGCAGAGGAGTACTGTTCTGCACCACCTAGCGGAAGTCTTAATCATGAGCGACTTTTTGCCTCCAGGAGTTGTTCCCCTTCAATTTCAAGTCGATCACACTCGTACGGCGATTAGTTATCGTTTGACCGTGCAGCGCGTCCCCAAAAGCTAATTCAACTGATCAGAACACCGAAAGTGGCCGTGAAAATGCTTCTGTTTTTTTTCGGCAGAATTTCCTCACACATTCGACACAGTTCGTTCTTAGTGCGGGCCGCCATATAGGTAATCAAATGCTGCGTAACGCGCATTCTGATTGGATGCAGCAAGCCGTCTGCATTCCACTCATCGATGAGGATTCACGTTCCAATTTTACTAGAGAAGTATGCCAAGGCAATGTACAGAGCAACGTGATGTACGTTGACTTGGCTAGAGAAGATGGAGATCATGATAACATTTACCATTCAAGTGTACAACAAGCCAAATGATCACAACTAGTAAAAGAGGTTCCACATGCACCGAGCTTAAAACGTGAAATCGCCATCAAAACTGCAAATTTTAGCAGAGTGGAAGTCGGGTGTTCAAAGAGAACTTCAAAGCAAGAGGAGTAACTCTGATACCTGTTCAGGCGAAAACAATTGGACAGGGCTTCGTGTTTAGAATTATAGGTATCAGGCGAAAACAATTGGACAGGGCTTCGTGTTTAGAATTAGTGCGCGAGCTAAAAATAGCTTGCATCAAAATATTTAGGAGAGGGTATTTAAAAGTCAGGCGAGTGATTGCAATATAATACAATATAAAATGTGACAGTTTACGTGAGCTAAAATCACTCGTGGCATGAATTTACGTGAGTTTTTGCGTGCAGGTGAGCTATCACTCGCGCTAAACACGAAGCCCTGCCATTGGAGGGTCGGGTAGCTGACATATGAAAATTACATTCTGCGTGTTGACTCAGTGTACATGTACTGTGTAACACAGGCATGTGACACCCGTCGAGCGCCTCATTGTTTTCTTTCACAGGAAAGTGGAAGAGCGGGTCTATATTAAAAATGTTTCAAGGATTACAGACGATTTACAGGGTTTTAGAAAGAAGGATTTCTATAGTTCATTCTATTAATATCAGTCCGTATGATATTGCTTACTTCGGCACACTCGAAAACCCTTTGACGAAAAATATGATTGCGTTTCAGTTCGAGGCTATATGGTTTCAGATTTTTCAACTCATTCCATTCATTTGTGTTGTTCGGGGACCTCGTGGATGACATGTCTTCCGCCAATACATGTCAAACAGGTTTTGTCAAAGGTCAAATCATTGGTCATCGGATCGCTGACGTAACATTTCCTGATTGCAATTTATCAGGCTGCGCAACAATCGGCGCCCAAACACAGTCTTCACAATCCTAAATGAAATGCATAATAACCTTGGCCATTCCAACAACAAACGGACAATCAATGGACTAGGGAGATGAATTTTAAGCACCCACACATAATATAACAAAAGTAAGTATCTGTGGCTACGTAGCAGACTCATTCTTCAATGTTATACCTGTCCTCCATGTTGTATCATCTTGCAAGTGGTCAGTCATCTTGTTAAAGTTCAACTGCAAGGATTTTTATACATGTAGTCCCCTTTTTATATTTTATATTTGTTGACTAATTATGGAAATATTGGTCTATCAACTCCGCTTGGTTTAATGTGGAGTAGTTTGTCTGCCAAAAGCTTTCAAAAAGTTTGTACCCCAGTCTCAGATGAATTCCAATTTGTAAACCGTAGTCATTTATCTTTCCTTGATTGTGACGTCACGTCAGACCAGCCTCTCCAAGACTGAAGTATTGAATGGTCCATCCATGTGATGTCACAAACTAGCGTCAAACAAGGGCAGATAAGCGATGTGGATTTTATTTGTGAAATAGGTTGGGCTTGAGATACCAAAATTGAAGCACTTTTCTTAATTTACTGGGACACGAATAGTTGACCCCTGGGTTATATTTGGACTAGCGGTATTTTGTTTCCTAGTACAGTCTCAGTCTCTCGTTTTTGTAAAATCTGCGAGAACTGTTGATCACTCTTCTGATTTTGTTTCGCGGGAGTTTTGCGTGAGAGATTACTCTCGCCAATATAACTCTACATTGCATTTCCGGATTCCAGGATCACGATCAAAAGCTCTCCTGAGAACAAGAATGATGGAGAGCGAGAGTGATCACGTTCCTCAGATCTGAGAGACTGACACCTGTTCACCTGTCCTGACAGGTTCTTTTTACATGAGACCGATAGAAAAAAGTCTTGTCTACAGTGACAGGTACAGGCCTGCAAGTGCCTCCTATATTTCCTGTATCTTTGAGTCATTCATGAATATGTTTTCCTATATTGAACTCAAAATCTCCTCTATTTTGACTTGTTCTCATGAAAACTTTCACCAGTTCTCTAAAATGAGTCAAATTGGCATGAGGAAATACATTTCAGAATTTTTTTTACATTTAAATCTCTGTTTGTTGAACCAAGCAGCAGAATCAATCGCCACCACTATGACCACTTTCAATGGAGATAATTTGATTAAACACCAGAAAACTACCAAGTTTGGACACATACAATGTAGTAGTGACCTGTCTTGGGACTCCTTTATTTCGTATATTTTCCTATATTTTAGGCCAATGATAATTAATGGTATGCTTCTCATGACCTAGTGGATCAAAAAACTAGATGCTACTTGCGTTAATTATTAATTATTGATGATTAAGAACAAAACCATTTTAACTCAAAGATCAATTATTTTATTGTCATTCAAAACCCAAAATTAAGGAATCACAATTCTATTAACAGAACATCATTATTCTGACCATTGTCCAGCACTAGTGTATTTGTCATCTGACACATTTTGGAGCATACTATAATCACTTCAAACAATGATTAAAATAAAAAAAATGTGAATAAAAAAGGTAAAATAATCATGAACAGGAAGTTACATAAATCACCAGTATACAGTCTATCTGTTCAGCAATATTGGTTTCATTTGGCAAAATTCAAATTCTGACCACAGGGAAAAAATGAATACAATAAAATGTCTCTTTATTCCGAGTTCTGTAGTATCAAGGGCGACCCACAATTGATCTTGTTTAACAAGAAGTTCTTGAACTTCCCATATTCTAGTACTTTCGTTTTCACACCTTTCGAGATAAGTTTTACAAACATCATCCAATCTCGCATTCTCGGGAAACGTTTTTTCCATAGGGGCAACCAGAATCATCGATCCTTCTGTTTCGATTATACTGCATGTACAGATAACCATGATTGTGACCATAAAATTCACGTTAAATCGACAAATAGATGTGAAATATTACATTTCGTGCAGTCACTCATGCCATATGTGCCGCTCACATTTCCTCTGTCATAATGGCGGTCGCTGTTTACTCCAACCAACCACGAACCCGCTACCAAGCTTTCGCTGGTCGATGCATCTACAAAGGTTGACTGGCTTATGGTATTGAACATTCCGGGACATGCGAATAGGGTTGGAGCAGAGGTACTGTATATAGCATATAACATTGGCAAAGATTATCTGCGACGGAGAGGAAACCCACACTCAAGGGAGCGAACTTTGCAACTGTATCTGGTTTTTCTCTCCGCAAGGGAGATAATTTCATAACAGATTTTATTTTTTTTGAGTAAATAATGACGAACAAGGCGCAATTATTGTCCATAATTTTCATAATGCGGGTCGATTTTCTTAATGCGGGCGGGTCATGAGAAGCAGCCAAATAATTAACAGAGGCCTAATCAAGGTCAAAGGTCAGTGTGACCGAAAAATCAGGAAATCATTAAGAATTGCTAATTTTTTGTGAGTGGGTTCACTAGGGGGAAATGAAGTACCGCATACCAAAAATTAGGTCGAAGGTCAAAGGTCACTGTGACCCTCAAAATCAGGAAATTATTTAAAATAACATTTTTTTGTGTCAGTAGATACATTAGGGGGCACGATGTGCCACATACCAAAATGTAGGTCAAGGTCAAAGGTCAAGGTCACTGACCCCCAAATCATGAAATTGTTAAAAATCATGATTTTTTGTGTTCATTGAGGAATTACGGGGAGATGGTTTGTCATGTACCAAAATTTAGGTCAAGGTCACTGACCCTAGAATCAAGAAATCTTTAAAAATTACTTTTTTTTGTGTCAGTAGATACATTAGGGGGACATGATGTTTTACGTACTAAAATGTAGGTCAAGGCCGAACGTCAAAGTCACTGTGACCCCAAAATCATGAAATTCATAAAAATGGTGATTTTTTCGTGTCCAGTGATACATTGATCATGTAATGCGATGTTGCGTTCTGTCCATTCATCCATTAACTTGTTGTCCATGCGATATCTCTAGTTTCAAGGTATGGATTGGTACCAATCTTTGAGTATACCTACATGTATATGGCATTTGTTCTGTGGAGTTATCTCCCATGTTTGAAACAGCTACATTTAGTTAAACTGTTGTGAAATAAAAAACATACATTTACTAATTTAATGGGGAGAGGGGTCCTTTGTGAACTTCATACCTGTTTATTAACTCAAGAACAAAGGTTCACTTCATCACTTTCTTCTTCCTTCATGGAAAATTCACTCGGCCATAAGAAATCCATT
Organism: Hanleya hanleyi; assembly: GCA_036873755.1. Lineage (NCBI taxonomy): Eukaryota > Metazoa > Mollusca > Polyplacophora > Lepidopleurida > Hanleyidae > Hanleya > Hanleya hanleyi. Next base: position 102,845 of record JAVTVY010044802.1, read on the forward strand.
TGCAGGAAAACTACTATTTTCTTGCATTGTCGATTTCAGTTTGGGATATGTGAGCTCTCAGCTCCTGTTTCAAGGTCAGCTAGTTACCAAGAGTTAAGCCCATTTTAATTTATCATTCAATAATATAAGATGTGATATACAATGTATGTTACATTCTCAGCGGCACAAAATCGTAGACCTTTCTCTGGATTGCTAGCTACCAATTGGAATCAAGTCTAATAAACAACCTTGAAATTTGGATCATTGTAATTCCAGATATACATGTACAGGCGTATATTGAAGCCCCTTGGGCTCTTGTTTTTTTTTTTCTTTCTTTTTTTTTTTCAAAATTTATGCTAAAAAAAATGTTAAAATTGCTATATTTTGTCAAATGTGGGTCATGGAGGTAAATATCAGAGCATTTTGTCTTTGTTATGGTGACACTGGTCATTTTTTGCTGCATCAAGCTCACTGCCTGCCTCTAATTCAATCCATATCCTTATACAATGTAGCTGTTGAATGACATGTAACAGATTACACATTTTCTACTGAACATTGTATTTGATGATTTTAGACCTGCTGTTTCAATCCCTATAAAATCTATAAATAACTAATACTCCTATTGTCTGATAAGTTCAAATACATGTATACTCAGCTGCATACTCATTGATTTTATTGAGCTTGACCCTAGATAGATAGTGTTAAAACAGTTAGCAGGAAATGTTCAGTGCAACTGGGTCATGAAGCTTATTGTACTAGTTTATATAGGTACACTAACACTCATTCTAATAATCAGCCAATGAAAAAGTAGGTCAGATTCTCCTCGGGCTATCCCAGTGACCAATATAGGGCTATCCCAGTGACCAATATAATAGTATGGGTACTCATGTAAATATAGATGTACTAGATTGTATAATCTTATTTGAAATTTGGCACTATATTTACATGTTCCCTGTATACCTGAAGTATAAAATAGACTGACATGAATCTTCAAATGATGACATACATACACAGTGATAACTTCTGCATTGGATTGTGCCATGCTAGACAAAGATTTTGTACAAAGAACACTTGAATAAAAACACGGACTGTCAGACAGTGAATATAGGGCTGGGGTACCATCTGTACCCAAACAAAGCCCCATCAATGTGGATACTAACTCTAAAACCTTGTCCGATCTCCAGAACTAGATTTGAGTGTGCAGCTTATTGGGCAAAATGGGACAGGAAATCCGACCGGGATATTATTGGTTGATTTCAGACCTTTTTGTGAAAAGTTCCAAAAAATCTGAAAGTCTTCTCTGGGTGATTAATTTTTTTCTCTCTCTCTCTCTCTCTCTCTCTCTCTCTCTCGGGGTGAGCTAAAATTATTTATGGGAACATCGGGTACCCCTGGGGTAGTCCTCATCTCCTCACCCTCTATCTCCCGAAGTAAGCTTCGTTCCACCCAATAACCTATATATTTGAAAGGTTTAAATAACTGTACACATTCATTACCCCTTGGGGCTATTTCCCATCCCTAGGGAACTGATCCCATGCTCTATTTCTCAAACTAAGCCTTGCCCACCCCATAACCTCATATATTCTGAAACCTTTGTCATTGTACACTTATGGGACTTGTCCATTACCCTAGTGAGTAGTCCCCAACCCCAGGGAACTGACCACCTGTGAGGTTTCCAGGTGTGAAAAGGAATAGGACCCAAATATTGTGATATGACAGAAATATAGTTGAAAGTGAAATTAAATCATATTCACACACTTCTGGGGGTAGGTCCATCATGTACGATACCGTTAATCGGGTACAGTATGCATGCAATATACTCGCTCCTTTTCAATACTTGGTTGAATGGTTCCCCACACGTAGTCCCCATGTTGTAAGGGATTGACGTATCGTACATGATGGATAGACCACTAGGCATGCTAGGACACATCCATTACCCATGGGGGTGGTCCGAAACTAGGTCCTATTCTCCATCTCTAAGCCTTGCCCCACTCCATAAGCTGTAGTAATAGTATTATGTGGGTGAGACTGAGGGGTGCACTGTTAGGTTTTTATCCCTCCGCCAAATTGTCAACCACTGTTATGTTTGTTAATTCCCTACAGTTATGGCCCTGTATCTCAGACATCAGTTCTTGTCCAGACTGGATCTTCCTGAAGTTTGATACTTCATGTAAATGATTGCGGTACTATTATGTAGATGTGCACTGTCATGGTTATACACACTCAGCTGATGGTTTCTGTCTGGTCTTTGTATTACAGCCAATTAGTGCTACCAGCTATTAGTAGAAACAATATTTGTGTTTATTGTTGCAGGTTCCTCGGTGGGCGTACTTTTTATCAGGAGTAGGGTTGTTCATGTACCAGTCACTTGATGCAATTGATGGGAAGCAGGCGAGACGGACAGGGAGTAGCTCGCCCTTGGGAGAACTCTTTGATCATGGCTGTGACTCCGTCTCCACTGGTACATTGTTGACACTAATTAATATAATGGAATAATGAAAGGCTCAAAATGGCATCAGTTGCCTCGCTTAAAAAGTAAATGCCCTAGCTGCCTTAGATACTCCTGTTATCAGCAGTCCCTAATTGGTTTTCATCAAAAACTTGACAGACAGGTCTCCGTGTACGTGGTAAATGATTCCTTGAAGGGTCAGTATGAAAAGGATGGAATTGTTTCCAGTGTATCTTACGAAAAAAATAAAATTATACCCTTAACTCTTGAAAGGGCACATGAATTAAAGAATGCCCTGTTTAGCTGTGTAGTCACTCCACTTGCCAACGGACCATGTTGATTGGCTAAAAGCCATGCTGGAATGCCCCCATGTGGCAAATCACTCTGTTTCCTATGACCGGGGGTACCACCAGTATATGCCACCTTTGCAGTGGAGAAAAAGTGTGTGATTGCACAGGCACTTTGGCATGTCAGCATCTGACTTATTTGATCAAAAACAAGGTTGTTCCTGCTCAATTTGATGCAGAACTCTCAGAAATTCACCGTCTCTCATCAATAGTAAGACGGAGAATGCCAATGGCATGGATTCAAACTTCAAGAAGGTTTGATGCCGGAGAATCGGGTCAAGTTAACAACCAATCCACGGTGTGGAATGTCCCCCACAGGGTCTTATCTGTATCATCCTTGATTGATGTTGAAACCTTAAAAATCCTTCCTTTGGATAAGTTTGGATAATTTTGAATAAAAGTACAAAGCACATTTCAGTCATAGATAATTAGTAAAGGTTATGGGTCTGTATTATATTTCGCAATAGCTGCGATAGCTGCGCACTTCTTAGATTTTTGTTAATTTTGAATCTTGTCAATTATTGTCCCATGATAAGGTCATGTCCCTGTGAGGTGGTCACATAGAAACCTACATCAAATATGTAACTTTCAACAGTTACTTTCTGCTTGTAAGAAACCGGACTCACAGTCTGGTACTGCTGCAAGCATTCAGCATGTTCAGATATTTGTTATTTCTATTCTAATATAAAATATGAATGAGATTTTCAGGGAATAACTCTTTAAATCTTGTATCTGCAGTGTTTGACTAACATTATTGAACTGTGTGTATTTTATTTCATACTGTTTTACCCCATTGTTCTTTCAGTGTTTGTCGTTGTTGGAATATGTATAGGACTACAGCTAGGCTTTACACCAGGCTGGATGTTTTTTGAGTGTTTTTCTGCAATGCTCCTGTTTTACAATTCCCACTGGCAAGCCTACGTGTCTGGCACATTAAGGTTTGGCAAGTAAGTACACAGCACATTTATCAGCATTTCCCTGCTGCACACCCGACTCCCGCTGCTGTATTTGTTTGCAGCTGTGCTTTCAGTTGAGGGAATTACTTCTATCACTTCTATGTAGCTGAGTTTATCATTGTTTATAGATAATGGGGCATTCAAGTATTAATTACGAACTCTGAAGAATTAAAATTTCCCACCCCCATAGACAATCTATGATCTGAAGTACGTAGGAAGAATTCCAGGCTTGTTTGACACTTTTGGTGAATCACTTCTTTGGCAAGATAAAAAAAGATGGCGACAACAATTTGATCCCTTACAGACTCAAACTGAATTCCCCTTCATTCGAGCAAGGATACCTATTTGAAAAAAAAAGTAACTGACATTTCTTAACAGGCGATTAATTTATTGTTTCCAGGTTTTACCACCTGTTAATTTTTGATAATTTTTGAGTTTTGAAGGATATAACAATATAAAATCTGTTTCAAATGGTTGCAAATCTGAAAGTCAATTTCAATAAAATGCAAAAAAAAAAAAATGAATTATTTAATTGGAGTAAAAATAAAATAAAACAGTAAAATTTAGAATTTCTCTGTTCTCTGAACATGCTCACTGTGTTTCTCCTCACCAGGATAGATGTGACAGAGGGTCAGTTGGCTGTGATAGGAATTTACTGGGCATGCTGTTTTATTGGTCCCAGCTTCTGGAGTACACCGGTAGGTAGATTTTATCTGTCTCCAGCAGTCAAAAATCCTTTTTTCATGTGATGTCTCTTTAAGAATTATAGCCTGGTTTTCCAAATTCATACCACATATTAGTCTGCTAGTGGACCAGAGAAAATGACCGACCTTGATATCTGTTTCAGGAAGATACCTAGCCTCTAAATTTATACCACAGCTGCACCTGCTCTTTGACCAGAACTTCATTTAAGATGACCGACCTTGTCTTATTTATTCAAGGTCAAACTATATACATGGTCACAGGGTTTCATACACGTCGTGTTTTGCCACCGGTATTCGGTGGCAAAATTGAGCTAAAAACTCAATTCATGCCGTAAAAAACTGAAGTTTATATGTTTACTACGGAAAATATTAAATTTTTGAACTGAAAACTGAATTCCGGTAAAAGCTAGAACACGTAATTCAAGCAAAGAATTGCGAAAAAACAGACGTTGACTCGCGCCAAAAGGGGATTTCCAAATTCAGCCGAAAATCAGTCTTCGGACATTTCCGTTTCCGACTTCACGTTCGTCAGTGAACCGATTCTGAAATATTCCTCGGAATACCCACGCTGCGACGTGCGAGTCGTCTGAGTCTATACAGTTAATAGTGACAATTTCTCGGTGATAGTCAGGAAATATCGGCCCGAAAATATTGCACGTCGACCTCCGCTCAGACAGTGCAGATTATCTTTTTTTCCATCTTCCCCCGCAGTTCCGACGCATCACACCGGAATCGAAACGGGAAGTACATGAAGCAGCAGTATTGCAGGTAGTCCGAGGAATATATCGGTTGTCGACCTCCGGCACAAGATCGGATCACCAGATCTTCCCTCACTGCTCGCGCACTGCATAATTTCCAAATTCGTCGTTGAGTGAAAGTAACTTCTAAAAGTTTGCCAAGGGAGAATGATAGATCTTTATATATGAGATATTACCAACATTAATAGCTTAATCCTGCTGTATATTCTCGAAAATGTAGGAAGAATTTAGGCAAGTTAACCGTCATTTTCTCGCACCAACGCACGTGTCACACCAACACATGCGCTGTTGTTGTTGTAAAGTTCCGTGAACGGAGTTGTAATAAATTAATCGGAGTAATTTTGACTGCGGGATTATAAAACTAAAATGGACAAACTGTCAATTCAGGAATCATAAATGGAGTGAATAAAATCCAAGAGATAAACTCATATTAACAGTCGGTGGGTGAAACCACTCTGTTCACTTCAACTCGAAGCTTTCATTCATAATTTCAGTAAATGTCACAGGGGCTAATTCTCAGGGAAATTATTATTTATACTGGTTTACTGATTTCAAATAGTGGCCTGAAAAATAATTTGATGACAATGGTGGGATGTTTTGCAGCAAGTCTTAGATATTAAAGGGTTTTTTTATAGACTGGTAATTTTCTGTATTTGTGTGTTAAATGTTGCACTGTGACTGGAGTATTTTTTGTTGACATCCACAATCTGACATTAATGTGCTGAAAATAGATTGCAAGATTGTGGTCAATCAAAAGCATAAAAATGAACATATTAAATTATCGGTTTGTTGATTTTCACAATTCAAATACACAGCGGTATTGACAGGCTCCATTGCTCATCATATGGAATTTTTTTATACATTCCTTATAGTGGTTGCAAAATTACAAATAAACTCAATACAAGTCTGTCGGTCGGCGACAAAAACGTAAAAATACTCAATACAGGTGAAAAAATACTGAATTTTCAGTATCCGGTGGCAAAAATTTGGACTTCTATGAAACCCTGGGTCAAAGTAGATTTAATGGTGTTAGCACAATACCTCCTTGGGATATTTTCTTCTCTGCTACAATATGCATGATATGACGAGATTATCTCGTACATCTGCCTATCTTGTGACCTAACTTTGTGCAAAATTGTCTTGTGCCAGAGTCATTCTATGATAAACCATGCTATCTGCAAGATCATTCTTTCTTATAAGATCCTTCAATAATTCAATCATCCTATTAAAATATAATAACCCCCACATTTTGTGGACAAAACTCAGTGAATTTGATGCACCAACTAATATAAAAGAAATAACGAAGACATAACTCCGGTGAATACACAGGAAGTAGTAATCACATGATCTGGATGAATAGTTGGTATTGTGCAAATCTCCCATTGTGCGAGTTTTTTAACTCGATGCTGAATATAGGCAGATTAACTATTTTTTATTGGGTTCTAAAGTGAAAATTCTGTAATGGGTGACGACTGAATATTGAATGACTGATTAGAAGCTTACACAGAAGTGATCAAATTATTAGACCTTATCGTACATGTATTACTTGTATTACTCTCTGTCAGTATTTCTCTGTTTTCTCTCTCTATTTTTTTACAGATTCCAATTTTAGGTCTTGAGGTGAAGATGTTGATGATATATTTTAGCATATTTGGAGCCCTTATTCAGCTCCAGTTGAACTTACGCGTGATATTTATGCAAGGAGGCAGCGGTAAAAATGGTTCAACCATAGCAGTACGTATACTTCCACATCATCTGAACACAACTCCCTTATAACATTTGAAGAGTTGGTAACCTCCTAAACTTCCCCCAATATCAGAGTAGATAACTTCCTAAACTTCCCCCAAGATCAGAGTTTGTAACTTCCTTTTGGAGATTACAGAGTTGGTAACCTCCTAAACTGCCCCATTATCAGAGTTGGTAACCTCCTAAACTCCCCCCAATATGATCAGAGTAGATAACCTCCTAAACTTCCCCCAAGATCAGAGTTTGTAACTTCCTGAACATCCCCTATATCAGAGTTTGTAACCTCCTAAACTTCCCCAATATCAGAGTTGGTAACCTCCTAAGCTTCCCTCAATATTAGAGTTGGTAACCTCCTAAACTTCTCAAGATTTGAGTTGATAACCTCCTAAACTTCATTCATTATCAGAGTTTATAACCTTGTAAACTTCCTCTATTATCAGAGTTTGTTACCTTGTAAACTTCTCCCATTATCAAAGTTGGTAACCTCCTAAACTTTTCCCATTATCAGATTTGGTAACTTCCTTATCTAACGTCAATATCACAGTTGGTAACCTAGATTTCACCCATCAGCAGAGTTGGTAACCTCCTAAACTTCCTGCATTATCAGAGCTCGTAACCTAAACTTTCCACATTATCAGAGTTGTTATTCTCCTAAACTTCTCGCATTATTAGAATTGATAATCTCTTGAACTCTCCGCATTATCAGAGTTGGTAACCATAAACTCCTAAACTGCCCCATTATCCGAGTTAGGAAACTCCTAAACTGTTGGTGTAACGCTCTCTAACAGATTGCATGCAGGGGAGAAAAATCTGGGGGTAGGAACTTGCAGGCCTCAATAATTTTGGTTGACACAGGAAGCATTTACTTGCATATGAGACATATGGGAAATGTATCCAGTATATCAAATAGATAAAATGAACAACGTATCAAGAAAGATCACATGTTACAATGTGTGATATCCTAAAGCTCACTCCACTCAGTTTGGTAATGGATGATGTTGATTGGCCAAGAGCAATGTGCACAAAACCTGTACAAACCGCAATGCTTTCATAGGGTATATTTGACTGGAGATATACACTCTGGTTATTGTGGACAATAAAACCTGGCTAAATCGACAATGCTTAATATCTCTAGACAGTGTCCTTGTTTCTAGAAATTCAAATGAATTTATATCTAAAAGTGTTATTTTACTGATTCAGACAGGTTTGTTGAGGCATTCACATCTCCTCTATTAACACTCTCTGCTTGGACAGTTGAAAACATTGTAAGAAACTAATATAAACTAAGAGTACTGGTGAGCCAAATAGTCTCTATGTATAATGTTCCTTCAGGGAATTGACAAAATTATCTCTACCATGCCTACTTTGGGAGCATTCAAGTATCACGTATGGAATAATGAGTTGGGGAGTATTTTCCTGACAACAGGGTGTCTACATCCTATCTCGTCCATGTTAAATCTGCTAAATTTAAGATGCCAAAATTCAAAACAGGGTGGCGAAAAGATAGCCCGGCAATAACCTTGGGGAGGAGGGGTGTAAAAAGTAAAAAACTTCGCCTACCCTATCTTGGTTAATTTTTTGCATGTGGAGGGTGCGATAACAATCTTAATTTTTCATGTACTTGTTACTATTTCATACTTGCCTTTATTTGCATTCATGAAACCATCATATCAGCTACAAGCAACCAATGCAAAATCACTATTTTTCGTATATTTTCAGGGAACCAGCACAATATTCCCACTATTTCCAATAGTCGCCGTGATGTTGCTTGCTAGCATGATATATTTGAAGTCTCCCATACAACTTTATGAAAAGCATCCATGCTTGTACGTCATCAGCTTTGGTATGGTGGCTGCTAAAGTTACTAACAGATTAGTTGTAAGTACTTGTACCCGAAACCGATGAAACACAGAAATCCGCAGCAAAAATATTTCTCTTCCAATAATTGACTTAATACCACTGTTTTCTTTCACAACTGACGTCTTAATTCTCTTTGAAATAATTCTCCTGTGTTCAGATGAGTCTTAAGTGGTAATACATCTGTTAGTAAGTGTTCAAGCATTTCTGCGTGTGATAGGATTTGACAACGAAAACAATTCCCGGCCTCTATTATGCAAATGACAATTATGCAGATAATATTACCCAATCAGATGTCAAATTTTGTCACATGTTCCGTCATTTCCCAATTTCGACTTGATTTATTTATCTTGACAGGTGGCTCATATGACAAAGAGTGAGCTAGACGTGTGGGATTCTGTTTTTATAGGCCCGGGGATGCTCTTCCTCAACCAGTATTTTAATTCATTCTTGAATGAATACCTTATTTTGTGGCTCTGCTGTGTAAGTACTGGTATCAAACTTTATATTCAGTTAATTAAATCCTCTGACCACTCACCAAGAGGTCACTTGGAACATTGTCATCATTGAGATGGATACACTATTCATACATGGCATTTTATTATCATGCAGACATCTCACCAAAATTTTGAGGGACCAACATTGCAGGATAATGTTTCAAAAGCAAATTATTCTTAAGTTTTTAGTTAGTAGTGGTATATATGACCTACCAGTGAATAAATAAGAGACACACTGTGACCTTTGTCATTTCTCTAGGGAAAGAGGAACCCTATTCATTTTGAGGTCAAAGGTCAAGTTCACTGTCCCCCCAAAAAAGAAAATCATTGAAAACTGTTATGTTTATGCTGTAAGAACAGTTCAAAGATATGGATTGTGATGGCAAAGAAGAATCTTATTGATTTGTAACCCCTTGGCTAATATTGATTTGTAACCCCGTGGCTAATTTTGGCATTATCAGCATTTCCGTCTCCCTGTCTGTCCATCTTGCTTATGATATCTCCTGAAGTATTATTGTCAGGCTTTCCAAATGCATATGACATATGCGGTGATGGGCTGAAGCCTATTGAAGGTGACTGACCTTTTATCAAGGTCAAATTCTGGTATTGGTGATATCTTTCGAAGGATTACATCTAAGTTCTTCAAATTCATACTATATTGTACATATGCAATTGATGATTGACCAGAAACCTTTCCAGTTTGACTGACCTTGACCTATTTTATCAAGGTCAAATTCTAGTTGTTGTAATATCTCAAGAGATCATGGCTAAGCTCTCCAAATTCACATTACAGTACACATGCAACTGGTGATTTTTATGATATTTCATGAAGGATCATGGTGAGACTTCAAAAATTTGCCTCCGCTTAGGTTTCTACAGTAAAGGCTGTTCACAGATGTATATTGAAGTGTATATGGCTCTTGTGCTGTCCTGTACAAGTCGGATGAAAATCATGTCTGATTTGGCCCTCCCCCACATATGCAGAGGGGCTTTATCAGTGTACATCTGTCCGTCACAACTTCCATAGCAGGATTGCAAACTATTTTAAAAACCTGATGACATTTATCATATCTCTTCATATCCAATGGTAGTTGATCAGATTAGATTTCCAGGCTGGGATATATGAGATTTTGCATTGCTAGGAGCTTTTCTTGTTTTTGAACATGTTCCTACGAAGTAGGCTACCATCTGCAAATTGTCCGGCAGTCAGTCAGTGAGTCCATCCGAATCCTTTCGTTGGCAAAATAAGGAGAACCGTTGACATTAGAACCTTGATTTTTTGCATGAAGGTGCATTAGGGGACTGTTACCAGCAAGTTCTGAGCTGACCAACTTTTGATGAAAATTTCTGGCGATTTTCGATGCAAATCACTGGTGATTCTGACTTGGGTCGTGCCCATCTTAATATAGGCAGGATTTCAACTCCGGGCGGGGGGATTTCCAAGAGTTCAGTGCGTGTCGGAGTCCTAATGCCTACCATACTTCGTAGGTCCTGTGACGTTAGTCACACTGCCATGTGTTTCAAGAGAATAGGGGATAGAAGGCATATGTATTTCTCAAAATATAACTTCCAGTTCCTCTTAGCTTTTGGGCAAACACAAAATGCATGTATCATACTATATGAGTAGTAGCATTTCTGAGTGTAATAAACTGTTGAGCAATAACTCCTCTGATGTTTTTAACAGTGATTGACCACTACTCTACTTGGGTATGTTAGGAGAAGGTGAATGACCAGTCTCATTACCTGGCAAAAGTGCCGAGTATTATTCATCAAGAATTGACCCAGTTATTCTTCGCATAATGGGGGGTGCCTATAGTATGCTTGGCTCCGTATATTGAGACTGATTACATCTTTAATATATATATTTACTTGCAGATTTACTGTACGTACGACCTGATCAACTATTCTCGCAGGGTGTGCATAGAAATTTGTGACTTTCTGAAGATCTACTGTTTTACAATCACATCAAAGCCTCCCGACGTGTCGACACGTAAGACAAGGAATGGGAGGCTGTCCAGCAAGTAACAAGAACAGACCACTCAAATTATCACACCATTAATAGTCACTCACATTCACTTTCTTAAAACTTTCAATTTATGCCTTAATACTATTAGAATACATGGGTATAACCATGCATGTTTGGTGGTGTTATGAGGTGGTATGAATGTAATATTTAACTCTGCACGTGGATACTGTAACACATTTACAATTAGCAATTTATTATTATCTATCAGCATTTTAATTCTGCAGAATATTTTATTTAAGTGGATGCTGAGGTATTGTATGCACCCCCCCTCCCACACACACACACTTTTTTAAGAAATTTAGGAATGGTACACATTGCATACATAGCCACATAATTTAAACACTACCAAGATCATGGAGTTAGTATCAAATACTTGAGTGACTCTCCGAGTGCTGCAGTGAATATTGATGCAAAATATTTGAACCATTATTTTATAATCATGTGAATGAGTATAAATTTGACTTCTTAACATATATAGGCACCTGTATTTGCACATATATAATATGGCAAATCTGATAAATGTCTTATCTATGGTATAGTTCGGTGTTGGCTGGAATATTTAAATACATGTTTATATTATATGTACGAATGTTTCTAAGAGTACCTTTGTAGCAGTTAAACTTACTGACGGCACTAATCTTCAAAATCACAACCCTGTAAGATGCTCTCCCTTTGCATACGATGCTACAGGATCTTGGGTTCATGTGTTTAAGGTCGCATAGAGTGACACTCAAATGAAAAGAATTTTTTTTTCTCAAAACAAACCGTACGGCAAATTGAATCCCGAATTTAACACTGTACTAGTGTATTTCTCCACATATTTATGTATTTTCAATCTCGAGTTTGTAAAACATAGCGAATCCTCAGAACTTTTCCAGACAGCGCAGAGCACCCTGGAAGAGGATGTTTAAACTGTTTTCTGGCAGAACCTCCTTCCTAGTTGTTTCAACACATGTTATTGAATAAATATCGCAGCTCGAGAGAACTGCTACAGAAGGAAATGTGAATGAGCACCTATAGGAACGAGAACACTTCTCCACATGCACTTGTGCTCCTTTCACATTTGATTTGCCGTAGGAAGTCCACAACATCAGAGATTATGAGGTTATGTGCAACAAGAGCAACATCAAATTTATGTGCAACAACACTGTTGACCGCGGTCTGAAGAGACCACATGAGATGTGGTCAATGGATGCCACCTTTAATCTGAAGAGTCTTGAGATCCCATAGCGACATTTGCACAAGGGGGAGCATCCGAGCATTTATACTTGCAGGGTTTTAGTTGATTAAGATTGGTACAATCTTGTATCCAAGAACATAAACTACCTTGTAGACCAAATGTAATAGGAGTCCTGAATACAATGGACTCGCACCAACCTGTGAATACTAGCAATAGCGACATCCCAAGATTGGGAGTGCAAATCTGTCCTGGCTGATGTGCCATCTCGCCAATGTCTGGATTGAGATGTACTTCAGCATTGCCCACTAATAACACTAATATTTTGTTTAAGCCTTTGTACATGTATGCCCAAAGTGAACAACTTTAAACACAGTTGAAAAGTTCATATTTGAAAACACTATGCCAGTGTACATCGCTAATCTGAGAACAAGTGCATTATTAACCTGAACTATATTGGATTGTCAGAAAATTATCAAGAATTATCTGCATCTATTTTTTTGTAAAACTGTTTGTCATACTTGAATGTATAATTTTGAGAGTCTGGTTCAATCTGATAACATAAGCTGCCAACCATTGGTGTTCTACCATTAACCATATAATTGTAAATATTTCACCATTCTCATTTAGATTAAGAATTAGTTTTCCATCGCTTGCAGTGACATTCAGTTGACCAGCTGATTGTACTTAGATGTACATGCATTGACAGTTTTGTTGGATGGCATAATAATATAATATATCTGGCCTATCTCAATAATTCATTACGAGACACTTCATTGGATGAGGACAGTTTGTTTATCAAATCTTGTTGATTAACAATCGTACCTAATATAATAGTAGTACAATGGTAAGGTATAATTTTGGTAGTCATCCAATATTTGTACAGGTCTATATTTTCTCATTTCAAAACAAGAGCTTCCTATCATTCCAATATCTGCCCGGTAAATAGAATTATTTTAAGTACTGTAACATTTGATTTCCAAGCAGAAAAAAATATGGGAAGCAATCTTGAACTTGTTATCCAGTGCTGAAAGTTAACAACATTCCTTTAATCTTCCATTAACCATGTTTAACTGTATTCACACCATATTGATGCATGTTCTTTCCATCATGCACCTCAATGAATCTGGGTAGGTATCACTCTTTAAAAGTGATTAAGCACATTTTCGTTTAGAAGCCAATCAAATTTTAGCCTGCCTGACTTGGAAGGAGTAATAATTTTCTGGGTTTCAAGTTCATGTATATATGACAAGTCCTTTTTAGATACATTCTGAAATGATGACCAATATATATTTTGAACAAGGTATAAATAATTCCAAAGAGTACAAGTATGACATGCATATAATTATTTTTTGACCAGCCAACTTGGTTCAATAACATTTACATAGTCAACTTTGTGTATGAAGACGCGAGATATGTGGATATTTTCCGCCAACGAAAAGCTGTGCTCGTAGGATATATGCAAAGGCATTTAGCCTGCCGAATTTGAATCTTTTCTACAGTTATTTATTGAAGTGAACAAATATCCTAGAAGTATCCTGTATTAACATTATAACCATTTGAAACTCGGTGAAAGTTAAATTGAGATTCCAAGTTGATGTTCTGAATAATGGTATGTTTTATGTTTCATTTTATGATCTGTGTATTGCAAGGCTACATATGTACTATGATTCAGCTAACATTAATAATATATTTTCTCCAAGGGTAACATATTAAAATTGGAATACATGTATATCTATTCTTTATGATTAAGTTGACAGGTTACATGTCAAAGTTTGGCCCAGTTGCAGCATCTTCTTGGGAAAATTGCGTTGAAACCCATTGTCTTGCAATGATTGACCATTAATTCAGGATCGAGAATTGGTTTAAATATTGGACAATTCACCTTCTCCAGGGTCATGTAACTGCATATCGTGTCAACTTTATACATAAACCCAAGTTAATCTCTCTTATCATTCAATAGGAAAAATGGTTAAAGATGTAATCAGCCTCAAAATGGATGGATTTTGTAAAGTCTCCCCTGTGCATTTTTTCAGCATTGGAGATTACCAAAGCATCATATTTGATGATAGTGCGATCGTCATATACAACGAATCCAAGAATATCTTGTGAGAGAAATTTGTAACTCTGCCCGCTTCGACGGCTTTTCTGTCTCGCCAATGAGTGTGTGTTATACGCGGAGATGAAAATGACGTCACTGTGTGACGTAGCGACGCTAACGAATTTGAATGCTGCACAGCTGCGGCCATGGGATAACGTCATGGCTCGTGCCTACGGTTCGGTAATGTCGCACAGCATACGTTGGTAGAATGCACCATGCGTCCATACGCTTGTTGACACGGCCGTTGAAAAAAATAAACGGCATGCCATGCCGTTTATTTTTAAAGATCAATTCCTTCTATTTTCTCCTGAATGGTAGAAACAAGTTTAGTTTTTTTTTGTGATCAAATGTGTTTCATTTTGTACCTGTTATAACATATGTCACTTTCGCTGAGTTTGAGAGACATTGATTTCAGCCCAGATTTGAGGCTGATTACATCTTTAAAAGACATCTTTCAAATATTTAGTGGCTTCCCCACATCTCCATCAAGTATGAGTATATCATTTTGTAATAGATTTTGTTTATTTCTTTGATGTATGTATTTAATATTACCAAGCTGAGCTTGCCTGGGAAGAAAATGTATTCTGGTCACGTTTAGTTTGTGTACATCGAGACATCGTTCCAACATCTAATTTTCTATAAACACTATTTTTCTAATAGCAATCAGTGGGGTTTTTTTTCTATTCCAAAATTGTTACATATAGATGAACAAGTTATAATTTAGGCACAACGGTTATTTTATTTCCAAAAGCCCTGTCTTGCAGTTAGTTTCCCAGGTGATTATGTGTGTTATTATTGAAGGCTATAGAAATAGGGGACTATTTTAAATTTGATAGACTGATAAGAGGTGCAGTGGGAAATTTTTTTCTGTTGAAAACAAGGTGGAACTGCTAGAATTCTTGTTTGGTGCACATAATATTTTTTTCTCTGATCACTTGGAAATCCCTTTGTACACGAACAAATGTTGTAAATTACCTCAAATATGTTTGTATCTGCACAACCATGACGTGAAATGTGATGGCATATACAGTGTCACTTCATACTGAAAAATTATAGTTTCATTATATGGGTGCCCTCAATACCAACATGAGTAGTGTGACTAACGTCGCAGGACCTACAAAGTAAGGTGAGGAAGATGACTTGGGGGTCCAAGCGTAATGTAAAAGCTCACCTGGATGACTTGGGGGTCCAAGCGTAATGTTATAGGTCACCTAAGTATGTCAAATTTTCATCAAAAGTAGGACAGCTCAGAACTTGCTGGTAAAAATCAAGGTTCTAATGTCAACGGTTCTCCTTATTTTGCCGACGAAAGGATTCGGATGAACTGACAGACTCACTCACTCATTTACCGGACAATTTGCAAATGAGAGCCTACTTCGAAGAAATATCCCTTCACAATAGAGGACCAGATAGCGTGTATGTCAATCATTTTACAGTGTCAGTCAAATCAGAATGGGAGTTCAACCTCTGCAAACAGTTATTGTGAATCCACTGATATCTTGAATATCAATATGGTCAGAAGTAAATGAACTGGAAGTGTGCAACATTAGATTAGAAAAGCTAGATAACATGGACACTCGTCAAACCACCTGTACCTCTAGACTCTTTCATGGTCTCCATACATGAAAGATGAGATGCGGTGTAGACACCTCATCGTGACGCTCATTTTTGTAGGTTTCATAGACTGAGTATAATAGCTAGGTTGTCACATGAGTTTATTTCTAGACGACTTTTCCCACACGAGTTTGAGAAAAATGTGCCCTGCACGAGCTTTAGCGAGTGCAGGGCACATTTTTCTCGGACGAGTTTAGGAAAAGTCGTCTAGAAATGAATGAGTGCGAGAGCTTTTTTCTCCTATAACATATCAGAGAAGCTAAAATAAAGGCTGACGTCCCATTTTCGACCGACGATGTTGTAAGCGCAAAACCAGGTCAAGCGCGCAATACTACTATTGGGCACTTTGGTCCATGAATGGGCCGAATCACACCCAGGCTACAAGCGCTGAATAAAAGAGAACAAGATTTTTATAAGTAATACATGTACACTACTTTAATGACACCGAAATTGTTGAAATATTCCACTACTGCAACTAAACAGTAACATTGTAACAAGCAGACGATGAAAATAGTGCGTGACATAATGGCAAGACGTCAGCTCATGGTAGACGATTTTTCTACAATGGCTTTCTCCCATAGGAAACGGTCATGTTATATGAGAATTTGAATTCCGTCATTAGCTCATCTCCCTTGATGCATCACTGGATATTTGTTTTGAATCAGCGGGAACAACACCCGCAATTTTACCTCACATCACATCATGCAATATAAACAGGGAGGTGGTGGCCAATGCTTTCCAGTTGGTCAAATCTAAGATTACACACATCCAGTTGAATTGCTTCTAATATGGTTGATTGGAATATGAAGTGGATCCATTGAAGGTCATGTCTGTGTGTTCTCCATTTTTTCTTGTCCACATTTATTAGTAGTGGGGCTGCCAACAATAAAATCATGTATCTTTGAATGTAAAGAAATGTGAGAACATGATAGCTGCCTTTGTGTATTTTTATTTTCTTGCCATATGTAACAGATTATTACTATTACTTGTAGCTGAATAATTCAAGTAATAAATTATTTATGGTGCATTGCCATTATATGGCAAATATTTGACGAGGTAAAGACAGCACACAGAAAATAACCCAATATTCTGTTAATCCTGAACATGTTACAATTCATATATGGTGAAAGCATGATCTACATTTCTGATAATAAATTCCTACTGGGAGTAGTTTCTTCTATGTTTTAATCATGTGTGAATAAATCATTTTAAAGTAATTCTGTATTTGGTGTTCCTTTGTTGAAATACTACATGTGTATACATGGGAGTCCTGTGGATTTATTGAGATTTATTCATTTCCAATACTTGCTTATCAGACAACCCACTGCTGTGCTGTGCAACATAAGAAAGTAAGATATGATTGTGTGCTGAAGGGGGGTCATTGGTACCCAATTATTCCCCCCCCCAAGCGATGCATGTGAAATTTTTCAACAAGATATCTCTATTGTATCTGTTGCATGAAAACCAATGTAGCGTTCTCTGTTCCACATTACTGAAATGTATGAACAAGTGTTTAAGTTGATAATTTGTTCCCATGTCAAGTATCCTTGATAAAAAAAAAATCAAGAAATTGTTACAAATAAGTTGGATTTTTTTTTGTGTCCGAAGATACATTAGAAGGGCAGGATATGTCATACACCAAAATGTAGGTCAAGGTCACTGTGACCCCAAAATCATGAAATTGTAAATGAAAGTACTGAAGAGTACTATTGTCTGGAACAGTAATGAATGTACAAGATTCATCCGTTGCTTTGAAACCAGGTACATGTATTTCATTTTTCACGGTATTAAATGTATATATAAAAGAAGTGTTCAAGACAAAACTGATACATTTTAATTGGCTGTGAGGGGAGATTATAATACATTGTAGCTTGATTATAAAAAAAAAAAACGGTACTAACATTCAGGGAAATTGTGAATAGACAACAAAAAAATATTTTAGACAGGTAACATTTTTTTTTTACCCCTCAGCCCATTAGGCTCCGTCGTTGGCATGTACGTCCGGTTGGTCGTCCGGTCATCAACAATTCTTGTGACCGGTCTAAAAGCCAAAGCATTGCCTCTAGATACTTCAAATTTGGTTGGTCAACCGCAAGCCTATAGAATTTGATTTTTGTGGTTTCCATGTCAACGTCACGCAAAATGTCCATATGACGCTATGAACGTGATGGAAGGCAAATGTCCATATGACGCTATGAACGTGATGGAAGGTAAACCGTTTCAGCTAGGGACTTCAAATTTGGCATGCAGGATTGTTGGGTGGTCAACCACAAGCCATTTGAATTTGGGTACATTACAATGATTTTTATACGCCCGACAAAAGGTGGACGTATTATGTGATGGCACTTTCCGTCTGTCTTGTCCGGTCTATATCTGGAACAGTTTTCTATCTAGAGTTCCAATTTTTGGTGAGTAGACGATGTGTCACGTACCAAAATGAAGGTCGAGGTCAGAGGTCAAAAGTCACTGGCCTAAAAAACAGGAAATCACTGAAGTGTTCGTGTCCAGTCTATATCTGTGAACATTTTCTATCCACAGTTGCAATTTTTTGTGAATGGATACGCTAGGTGAAGCCGATGTGTCGCGTACCAAAATTGATGTCGAGGTCAAAGGTCACTGTTGCCTAAAATCAGGAAATCATTGACAGTTTTCTATCTACAGTTCTAATTTTTGGTGAGTGGATGCCCTAGGGGGGAACAATGTGTTGCATACCAAATGTAGGTCGAGGTCAGAGGTCAAAGGTCAGTGTTACCGAAAAATCAGGATATCAACACTTTCTAATTTTTTGTGAGTGGATTTAATAGAGGGAAACGAAGTGTCGCATAACAAACAAGAGCCCAAGGGGCTTCAATATACGCCCGTATATCTGGAATTACATTGGTTCGAATTTCAAGATTGTTTGATAGCCTTGATTCCAATTGTTCTAGCAATCCAGAGAAAGGTCTACAATTTTTTGCTTATAAGAATGTAACATATATCACATCTTATATTGAATGATAAACTAAAATGAGCTCAACACTTGGTAGTTGACCTTGAAGCAATAGCTTAGAGCTTACATATCCCACACTGAAATCGACAATAGTCAAACACAAGAAAATAGTAGTTTTCCTGCAAATGAATTCCTTTCAGATGAGAGAATTTTTCATGAAGGAAGAAGAAAGAGATGAAGTAAACCTTTGTCCTCGAGTTAATAAACAGGTGTGAAGTTCATAAAGGACTCCTCTCCCCGTTAAATTAGTAAATGTATGATTTTTATTTCACAACAGTTTAACTAAATGAAGCGTTTCAAACATGGGAGACAACTCAACAGGACAATATCATATAAATGGAGGGGAAAGACTTTTGAATATTCCAACAATATTCCAACACATTTAGTCAGCTAAGCTTGATTCATTTTTGCGACCTAGACCTTTGACAAATTGACCTCATATGTATGGCTCCACTTTGCCATGCGAGTAAGGCATACTCAAAGTTTGGTACCAATCCATACCTTGAAACTAGAGCTATCGCATCATGGACAACAAATTTTAATGGATGAATGGACAGAACGCAACATCGCATTACACAACCTCGTCTTCGACAGGCATATGTCAACGTGACTTTTAATGATTTCTGATTTTGGGGTCACAGTGACCTTGACCTTTGACCTTGACCTCAATTTTGATACACAACACATTGTCTTCCCTCAATCTAACAATGCACACAAAAAATCATCATTTTTAATGATTTCCTGATTTTGGGGTCACAGTGGCCTTGACCTTTGACCTTGACCTAAATTTTGGTACATGACAAACCGTCTCCCCTCAATTTCTCAATGGACACAAACATTCATGATTTTTAACAATTTCACGATTTTGGGGTCACAGTGACCTTGACCTTTGACCTTGACCTACATTTTGGTATGTGACTCATCGTGTCCCCCTAATGTATCTACTGACACAAAAAAAATGTTATTTTTAATAATTTCCTAATTTTGGGGTCGGTGACCTTTGACCGTGACCTAATTTTTGGTACGCATCACTTCATTTCCGCCTATTGAACCCACTCACAAAAAATTAGAAATTTTTAACGATTTCCTGATTTTTTAATCACACTGACCTTTGACCTCTGACCTTGACCTACATTTAATATGCAACACATCGTTCCCCCCCTAGGGCATCCACTCACCAAAAATTAGAACTGTAGATAGAAAACTGTCAACGATCAATGATTTCCTGATTTTTGGCAACAGTGACCTTTGACCTCTGACCTCGACCTCAATTTTGGTACGCGACACATCGTCTCCACCTGGCGTATCCACTCACAAAAAATTGCAACTGTGGATAGAAAACGTTCAGAGATATAGACCGGACACGAACACTTCAGTGATTTCCTGTTTTTTAGGCCAGTGACCTTTGACCTGTGACCTTGACCTTCATTTTGGTACGCGACACATCGTCTCCCCGTAGGGTATCCACTCACCAAAAATTGGAGCTGTGGATAGGAAACTGTCCCAGATATAGACCGGACACGAGAACCGGACAGACGGACAGACGGACAGACGGACGGAAACCGCCATCCCATAATACGACCGCCTTTTGGGCGGGCGTATAAAAATAGGTCACGGTTGAAGGTCAAAGGTCACTGTGACCCCAAAATCAGGAAATTATCAAAAATAACAGTAGATACATTAGGGGAACACGATGTGTCACCTACCAAAATGTAGGTCAAGGTCAATAATACAAATGACAAACCTGTACCTGTGACCAGCACCCACAAGTTTTTTTTTAAATTTAACATGGTGCAATAAATTCAGTGGCTTGATTAGCAGTGGATGTCTTAGTCAATGTTGTTACGTAATAAATTTATTTCCCCACTGTCCATGTCGTGATTGTGGTGTATATGAAAAGGTGGTACATAATTGTATTCTTGAAAAAATATATATATTTTTATTAAAGTGATCGTAAACCCTCATATAAAGTTTCCATCAAATGAAAGACCATTGCAAACAGTGTGGGAAAATATTTATTGTAATTTTTTACGATTTTGTTACACAGAGTAAACTGCAAATAAAGCGTGGTATCCTATGGTGGTCTGTTGCAATCATATTTAGGTCCAGTTATGTCCCACTGCCTTAATACATATATTTCAAAATTTGTATGCACTTTCCAATGCTTGATTCAAGCTTAAGGTGTGTATACTTTGAGTTTCAACACAGACTCACTGTTTCAATGTGCATGTTTCACCAAATCTGGGAAATTAAATGCAAGATTCGAATTGACTCGACTCTTATGAATTACATGTACCATCTCCCAGATTTTGGTGGAACATGCACATTGTGGAACAGTGTGTCTCGGGGCAATGATCATTAAAGACCTTAATTGACATTGACTTGCTCGCATTTATACGTTTTCAAAAGCCTTGCATATTGCCTGACTGATGACACACTGTTCGTTTATAATATAATGATAGAGAATAATTTCGAAGGGGCCATTTATGATTCTTAGTGAGATGAGTAGTTGATTTATTACTTCGTGTTTTAGTAGAAATATTAAGTTTTGTCGAACAGAAATCGTTCATTGTTATTGTGAAGTTGGCTTATCAAGACTCTGTGAAAGGCTATGCTAACCTGGTATATACATTGATGTAAATTGTGATCTTGATATATCACGAGTTGTGATAAAGAGATACGTCTGATGGTCAATATATACGGGTTTTTTTAATTCTGTACTGATGACACTGTCGCAGTTGGGTACATTACAATGATTTTTATACGCCCGACAAAAGGTGGACGTATTATGTGATGGCACTTTCCGTCTGTCTTGTCCGGTCTATATCTGGAACAGTTTTCTATCTAGAGTTCCAATTTTTGGTGAGTAGACGATGTGTCACGTACCAAAATGAAGGTCGAGGTCAGAGGTCAAAAGTCACTGGCCTAAAAAACAGGAAATCACTGAAGTGTTCGTGTCCGGTCTATATCTGTGAACATTTTCTATCCACAGTTGCAATTTATTGTGAATGGATACGCTAGGTGAAGCCGATGTGTCGCGTACCAAAATTGATGTCGAGGTCAAAGGTCACTGTTGCCTAAAATCAGGAAATCATTGACAGTTTTCTATCTACAGTTCTAATTTTTGGTGAGTGGATGCCCTAGGGGGGAACAATGTGTTGCATACCAAATGTAGGTCGAGGTCAGAGGTCAAAGGTCAGTGTTACCGAAAAATCAGGATATCAACACTTTCTAATTTTTTGTGAGTGGATTTAATAGAGGGAAACGAAGTGTCGCATAACAAAAAATAGGTCAAGGTTGAAGGTCAAAGGTCACTGTGACCCCAAAATCAGGAAATTATCAAAAATAACAGTAGATACATTAGGGGGACACGATGTGTCACCTAACAAAATGTAGGTCAAGGTCGAGGTCACTGTGACCCCAAAATCGTGAAATTGTTAAAAATGATTTTTTTTTTCCATTGAGAAATTACGGGGACCCTTTTGTCATGTACCAAAATTTAGATCCAGGTCAATAGTCAAGGTCACTGTGACCCCAGAATCAAGCTCAAAGGTCAGAGTTGAGAGTGACCTGAAAATCAGAAAATCATTAAAAATTACTAATTTTTTCTGAGGGGATTCAATAGGGGGAAATGAAGTGTTGCATACCAAAAATTAGGTCAAGGTCAAATGTCACTGTGACCCCAAAATCAGGAAGTTATTAAAAATAACATTTTTTTTGTGTCCGTAAATACATTAAGGGGACATGATGTATCACATACCAAAATGTAGGTCAAAGGTCAAGGTCACTGACCCCAAAATAGTGAAATTGTTCAAAATCATGATTTTTTATGTCCACTGAGAAATTACGGGGAGACGGTATGTCATATACCAAAATTTATGTCAAGGTCACAGTCCCCCCCCAAACTGAATCAAGTTTAGCCTCTGTCCCCTACATGTATATGTAATTTGTCCTGTGGAGTTGTCTCCCATGTTTGAAACAGCTACATCTACCTAGTATAATCCGTCGCGTGTCCGACTCCGACGACGACTCCTCCGCTTTACTCACTGCACAGCGGGTCGCATAGGTGTGGCGCGGGATAGGGTGGGGCGAGAGACCTGGGGTTTTCAATACCTGAGATTCCATGGGCCAGGCTTATACCCTACAGTAGAATGGGTCAACTGCGCATGCGCGATGAGTTGTGCGCGATGAGTAGTATAGAAAGGGCACGCGATCTCCCTATCCCTATAGGTGTGAATAGGGTGAGGCGAGAGACCTGGTGTTTTCGCTGCCGGAGATTCCATGGGCCAGGCTTGCACCCTACAGTAGAATGGGTCGACTGCGCATGCGCGATGAGTAGTGCGCGATGAGTAGTATAGAAAGGGCACGCGATATCCCTATAAACTAACCCATGGGGGTGAATGAACCCATGGGGGTGAATGAGCCATGGGGGTGAATGAGCACTCGTTTAGTTAAACTGTTGTGAAATGCAAACCATACACTAATTGAACGGGGAGAGGGTTCCTTTATGAACTTCATACCTGTTTATTAACTCAAACAAGGGTTTATCACTTTCTTCTTCCTTCATGAAAAATTTTCTCGTCTGAAAGGAATACAT
Source organism: Hanleya hanleyi (assembly GCA_036873755.1). Lineage (NCBI taxonomy): Eukaryota > Metazoa > Mollusca > Polyplacophora > Lepidopleurida > Hanleyidae > Hanleya > Hanleya hanleyi. The sequence continues at coordinate 126,642 of JAVTVY010044802.1, forward strand.
TTGCAAGAAAACTACTATTTTCTTGTGTTTGACTATTGTCGATTTCAGTGTGGGATATGTGAGCTCTCGGCTCTTGCTTCAAGGTCAAGTAGTTACCAAGAGTTAAGCTTGTTTTAGTTTATCATTCAATATAAGATGTGACATATGTTAGATTCTCAGAAGCTCAAAATTGTAGACCTTTCTCTGGATTGCTAGCTACCAATTGGAATCAAGACTATCAAGCAACCTTGGAATTTGGACCAATGTAATTCCAGATACACGGGCATATAGTGAAGCCCCTTGGGCTCTTGTGGTTTCCGTGGCAACGTCATGCAAAACGTCCATATGGCGAGTGAGTGAGTGAGTGAATAGGGTTTGTCGCTTTCAACATTTTTTCAGCTATATCACGACGGGGAAGGGAAGGGATGGGAGGGGGAGGGGAAGGGGAACCTACTTGTAACAGAGCAGATCTAATGCTGCCATTTTATAGTGCTGTCCCACTGAAATATCATGCCGTTCCATATGGCGATAAAAGCCAAACAGTTTCAACTAGGGACTTAAAATTTGACATGCGGGATTGTTGGGTGGTCAACCACAAGCCTATTGAATTTGGGTTTATGGCGATTTCTGTGGTTTCCATGGCAATGTCATGCAAAATGTCCATATGATGATGTAATGTGAGAAAGTTTCTAAATTTTAGGGCGCGGGCTTCGCCCTTGCTCTAAAATATAAACTTTCCCATACTAACCATGCTTAAAATAACCATTTAGCACGCCTATGAATAGATTATTTCTTAAATATACACGGACTAAAATTGTCTGGCTGAGGGGTTGTTGCACCTTTTAGGTGCTGCCTCGTGTTTATTATGTAACTTCAGGACTGCTGAACGGTCTCTCAATCTGTGATCTTCGGATATGATACTCTATCTCAAGAGCCTGTCCTCTTTAGCCATAATCTCTGTTATATAGTGATAGTCACCTTTTACACAATGGAATTTTTCAAGAAGCTGGTAGAACTGGAACCTGGAAGCCCTCTTCATAGAGTTTATACATGCTAACTTTTTGTGTTGTTCATAGTGAACTAAGAACATTGTATACAGATAACAACAAGTCATGATTTTTCATTCAAAAAAATAATACAAATGACAAACCTGTACCTGTGACCAGCACCCACAAGTTTTTTTTTTAAATTTAACATGGTGCAATAAATTCAGTGGCTTGATTAGCAGTGGATGTCTTAGTCAATGTTGTTACGTAATAACAATTTATTTCCCCACTGTCCATGTCGTGATTGTGGTGTATATGAAAAGGTGGTACATAATTGTATTCTTGAAAAAATATATATATTTTTATTAAAGTGATCGTAAACCCTCATATAAAGTTTCCATCAAATGAAAGACCATTGCAAACAGTGTGGGAAAATATTTATTGTAATTTTTTACGATTTTGTTACACAGAGTAAACTGCAAATAAAACGTGGTATCCTATGGTGGTCTGTTGCAATCATATTTAGGTCCAGTTATGTCCCACTGCCTTAATACATATATTTCAAAATTTGTATGCACTTTCCAATGCTTGATTCAAGCTTAAGGTGTGTATACTTTGAGTTTCAACACAGACTCACTGTTTCAATGTGCATGTTTCACCAAATCTGGGAAATTAAATGCAAGATTCGAATTGACTCGACTCTTATGAATTACATGTACCATCTCCCAGATTTTGGTGGAACATGCACATTGTGGAACAGTGTGTCTCGGGGCAATGATCATTAAAGACCTTAATTGACATTGACTTGCTCGCATTTATACGTTTTCAAAAGCCTTGCATATTACCTGACTGATGACACACTGTTCGTTTATAATATAATGATAGAGAATAATTTTGAAGGGGCCATTTTTGATTCTTAGTGAGATGAGTAGTTGATTTATTACTTCGTGTTTTAGTAGAAATATTAAGTTTTGTCGAACAGAAATCGTTCATTGTTATTGTGAAGTTGGCTTATCAAGACTCTGTGAAAGGCTATGCTAACCTGGTATATACATTGATGTAAATTGTGATCTTGATATATCACGAGTTGTGATAAAGAGATACGTCTGATGGTCAATATATACGGGTTTTTTTAATTCTGTACTGATGACACTGTCGCAGACTCACATTTACAGAGCTACACATTCGCATTTATATTCCGAGTGAAAAGTTTTACTGGAATGATCGCGCTGTGTATATTGAGCTAATAACTCACTCTATTATTTCTGATTTTATTGATGTAAAATATGAAATAAATCAGAACTTCAAATAAGATGAAACTAATGATATAGCTTGGAGCGAATGGCCAATGAAAAATGCAAACCATTTCCTTTAACCGACTATATTATTAGGTTGGGCTATTCAGAATTGTCTCCCCTACAATCATGTCTGTGGCATGTCCTGTGGAGTTGTCTCTCCTGGTTGATACATGTATGGAACGGCGACATTCAGTTAAACTGTTGTGAAATAAAAACCATGCATTTACCAATTTAACTGGTAGAGGAGTCTTTTATGAACTATCTATTTACTAACTCAAGAACAGAGATTCTTCACATTTTTCTTGCTTCATGGAAAATTTTCTCACCTGAATTTACTTAAACGAAAATGCATATTCTTTTGTGTTTGACCATTGTTGATTTCAGTGTAGGGTATGTGAGCTCTACGGCTCTTGTTTCAAGGTCATCTAGTTACCAAGAGTTAAGCCTCTTTCAGTTCATAATTCAATATATGATGTCATAAATGTTACATTCTCGTAAAGCACAGTATCTTAGACCTTTCTCTGGATTGCTAGCTACCAATTGAAATCAAGGCCATTAAACAACCTTGGAACTTAGAACAGTGTAATTTTATATGTGAGGGTATATATTGAAGCCCCTTGGAAATGTCATGAAGCATGATTTTATGTTTTGCGAAAAGGAATTAACGGATGGAAACAAAAGCCATTAGTGGCGCCACCTTCTGACCGATCTTACTGCAGCGCAACACCAATCAACATCTTGGGAGAGGAGCTCATATGCTAAAGTTCAGAGCAATCCGATGAAGAGTTTCAAGTTTATCTCATGCAAAGACACAGGACAGAATGAACCTTAGAGGCACCACCTTCAGGCAGATCTCACTGAAACGCAATACCAATCAGCAAGGAATACATATGCCGAATTTCAGCGGAAACTGAAAAAGCATGTCAAAGTTATCGCTCGGTAAGAATTTGCATGGACCGAGCTGTAAAACTTCAATGGCACTGGAAGTGATATGCCATGAAAATACAAACTATTACATTGACAAGTCCTGGAAAGTTGGAATCTTGAAGGTGTACAAACTCTGACAAGGTCCTTGTTTGCAATCAAGTATTAGGTATTTACATGTAGGCATGGGGGTCCAAATACATGTAGTTGAACATTTTGTGGCTATAATAACTTTTACGTTAAGGCAGAGGTCTCTACTTGAGCCTGCATGCTATTTTAAGCCACTGGATTCCAGCTTTCGATCATGTACTCACATCAGGGGAGACCACTATCACAATAAGGGGGATAACTCCAATCTACCAAGAACTATAGTTTGAATACAAAACTGCTTTCATGTTCACACAAGAAAAACAACAGAAAATGGATTCTACAAGTCAGTAAAGCTATTTATTTCATAATTGATATCTTTGGTCCCCAATATGTATAGTGCCAAGTTTTTTTTATACTAATGATACAAATTTGGTGGGACAGAAATTATAGATAGTACAGCTGGCAATTTTTTCCACAATTTATCTTACCCAAAAACACCTACTCTTAATAAAAGATAATTGGACAGATCAGACGGTTTAGCGATGGCAGTATGAATCACCATCCTTTTCTATGTGACTTTATGAGTAGCGTGTCTGGTAATGTTTCTTGTTTGCAAATACTCTCTAGTAGTAACATTTATTCAACGCTTCTCGGTTTACGTAGACATTTTTTTTAGTCAATTATTTTGCGAGTTCCGATTCTGGCAAGATGTCACATGGGCAATGGTATTGACTCGCACCTCCAAGTAAAGCCTCCAATCTTGGGTCATCATTATTGCATGTCATAATGCTGTTGGTACAAATACTAGATTGCACTTATTGGTTAACATAGACCACAAAGGTACAAGAAGTAAGAAAATATATAGGATTCTAATTTTTTTGTCATTTAGAAAGTGATCATATAACTTTTTTTTTTTTGCCATCCTGAGATCACGCTCTCTTAGTATAGCGCAGATCCTAGTGCTGAAAATTAGTTGAGTTTCAAGCGGAATTTGAACCAGCGACCCTCAAAGCAAGGCATTTAATTGCCAGCTCCATATGTTTGCTATCTAATTCACTCGGTCAACAGGCCTCCCACAAAAATAGGAGGTAGCACAACAGGTAGTCTTGGAAGCGAACATACAGTACTCTTCTGATGACCATAATGACACAGAGCTCCCATGCAAGAATACATAAAAATTATATCTTCCTATGTATTCAGCTGTTGGAGCTGTGTCATTACGGTCATCAGAGGTGTGCTGTATGTTCGACTACCGATCTGCTACTTCCTATTTTTGTGAGAGACCCATTGGTCGAGTGGATTAGATCGCCGACCTATGATGCTGGCGATTAGTTGCCTTGCTCTGGGGGTTGGTGGTTCGGATCCTGCTCAGGACTCGACCAATTTTCAGCACTAGAATCTATGCTATACTAAGATAGTGTGATTCCAGGATAACAAAATACTGTTAACAAAATGTAGTCTGTCAGAAAATAGCCATGGACTAATGTTTTCTGTAAAATAACCGACGTCAAATAAAGATTGTCTTACTATCTGATTTGTACTATTTCGTCTGATTGTCAGCAACTGGATGATCTCAGCAAAACTTAGCAACATATGTCATGCCAGGCTGCCTGAAGGCTATATGAGCCAGCCAGTGTCCTGCACCAAACATCCCAATGGATCATAAAATCAACTTGTTTATCATTACTGCATCATATTTAACTTTTCAAACATTATATTGTAGAATACGTTAATACAACTTCTAAGCTAAACTATGTTAAAGGAATACAATAGAGAAGACTTTGATGTAGCTCCATTTTAACAAGCCTCACTATATCCCTGTCTGTATTTCTTATCTCCAAGTAGTAAGGTTGGTATCAAGCAGCACAAGCAGTTGTATTATCTGAAAATTCTTAATTTTGCTACCCAATCAAGGTTTTCCACCAACTTGAATTCTAATCAGAAAAAAATTGAATGCGCCTGGAATAAAACATCAAGCTACAGACATATACATCACTGAATACCCAGCAGGCCTGAATATATCAAAGGCAGCCAATAAAATAAAGCAAAAGATACACATTGATCGACAAAGTCCTTCATATTGTAAAAGATATTAGCACTTGTGTTTCCAATTTGTCTATCACAGATGTATATTTCAGCTGTTCTGGGGGCGTGTCATATCTTCTCACAATTTGGCCATCTCTTCCAGGTATGCACCAAGCAACTTCATCTGCGAAACAAAACAAAGAAGAATGGAGTGAAATAGCTTTCAGTTCACACTACATATGTCCGAGTAGAGAAAATGAACAATGATGTGAAGAATCATGATCAGCATTTAGAAACTGCGGAGATTTATAAATTTAATGCAAGTTTGGCAATATTCCCATTCTGACATGAGAAGTGGTCTATATATCGTGCAATTCATCAGGGGTTTGTGAACGTTCGCAATACACTATGAGGGATGTTCTTTCGTTAAACTCTCTAAATAATTCTATAACAGAAATTGCATTTTCTCACACAATAATATTGCTCTCATTTTTCGGAAATAGAATTTCTCCTTTTTTAGCCAATCTAGGTAATGTAAAACATAAATGGTCCCATTTTCACCCAATACACACTCACAAATACTTTGAAAATCCATAACTGCCATCAGTTATCAATGGCACGAATTCAGTTGCAGACAAACTTACCCCATTGACGTAGTTAATTCTGTTTATTTTCTCGTTTTGGGAATGCGCCCCGTCATCACATGCTCCAATGGGTAACAACATGACATTCTTGCCTGTAGCCTCTTGGAAGGTCAAGGTCACCGGTATACTGCCTCCTTCACGTGTCATGTCGGGTTCAACGCCATACACTGGATATTGAAGTGGCATAAAAAAATATGTAATTGATGTGCTTGTTTTCCTTAGTTTATACGAGTTCAATCCTCATCAAGCCAGTGATTTTCCACAGACACCGGCCATGACAGATTCAACTTTACAGTGACGGAGAATTATGTTTACGTACTCAATCTCAATATGAGGTCTTAATGGTACATTCAGAGTACTTTAGATAATCACGATTCTTAGATATATCATAATCTGGTGGGATCTAATAATTAAGTTTGAGGTAAGCCAAACATCATTCCTACCTATTTTGGTTGCCCTTTTGCCAGCCTCAAAGTGTGGATGGTTGAAGTCGCTGCACCAAGGTTTACCTCCATGGAACAGGAAAACCCTTTCAACAAAATAGCATTCAACATGTTCAGATATATTAGTAACTAGGCCAAAATGATGTGTCCACAGAGACACCATCACTATGATTTGCAACATTCTCTCAGACAATACTCCCGCTAAACGAGAGTGGGGAACAACAGATCAGCGGTTCCATCAGCTGTCAATGACCCAAGCAAGTGGATAAAAGGTTCAATGCAACACATGGTCTGGCAACACAAATTTCTGAAAGTATGTTTTTTGAACTCGTAGACATCCTACCATAATATATGAAAATCATCCCTCTAATAATTCAATTAAAGGAAGTGAAATTTCCCACCACAAAATCTGGAGGTGATCAAATTTATTGGAACAGGAAGTTGACAAACTGGTTCAAAATCATGTAGATGTATAATCCATTATTTTTTTGTTATTTCAATGTTTTTAGAGGATCATAAAATTTGTTAGGACAACCAATTTAATTTTGTTTCCAAAATTGAGAGATATTGAATTTTGATAAGGGGATTGAATTATTAGAGGATTACCATATTCCTAATGGTAATCTTATAACAGTCATACCCCAGTTTAATACGAGAGGGAACAGCCAGCTATAATGCAAGGCTGTTCGAGGCACTTGTTCCTGACCTATAACCTCTAGCTTCCAACCCCATAATCAAAAAGACAGATTACCTGTCAGTTAATTGACCTGCTTCATGTGCTCAATTTTGTGACAAAACTGGGAAGAAGACTGTGCAACAATTAGAATACAGGTATTGGAATGGGCCTGTAGTATCAATTGGTAAAACAAACACACCAGGGGGACTAACTGGAGCTGCAAGAAGAGTTCTCCCCCTTGCCTTCAGATATAATTTGAGAAAAAGACAGGGGATTTTTCCAGATTGGTTATGAATACATTTTTAACGAACAAGATGTGGTAAATTCTGTATAATTTGTGTGTACTTCATGTTATTGTTTTTGCTATTTGTTTTTCTTTATGTATCTCCAATTCTCATCACTGAAGTAAATAAAATCCATAAATTACAAAAAAAAATTCAAAAAAAAAAGATGTCTTGAGAAGTTCATATAATCTGAGGTATCATCCTGCAAATTAATTGCATAATAGTGTCAGCTGTTTTACTCAATGCCTCATTTTGATAGTTAACTGAATTGCTGTGTTTCATGAACTACATGCCCAATACTTTGCATATGATGCCTTATAAGTGTAGAGATATTGCATGGACAGAAAAAGGGACAAAGGGGGTTGGATTAAGGGGCAGAAAAATAAGAATAACACACTCTTTAAATTTGGTCAATATAATTACATGTTCAGTAGATTATGCTGAGAAAGTAGATTATACCATGGAGCTAAAATAGATGGAGACACAGCTCCGTCAGATCAAAGTGTACCATGTGCGTGACCGCCTCAGTGGGATTCCAACGGATTAGCAAAGGGATTAAGACAGACTCGGTCTTGCTCGGCAATTATCGGTTTTACGCGCACGCGTCATAGTAACATTATCGCGACCACGTAAAGAGATAGTGTATTGTGAATGTGAATTGATACTCAACCTCCCGCTGTTGGTAATATCACCAAGGCTTGTGGCATTACACAACTGAACAGATCATTTATTCGGGCAGTATGTTAAATATGATCATGGGGGTGAATGCTCTGTTATAATTATTTGAATAAGGTAGATTTCGGGGGGAAATAAATATAGCAAAAATGCCATCTTGTTTGTAGAAATGGTGTCTGGATATATTTGATTTATTGGTAAATTTTAACGTCTTTTATTTTAAAAACCAATGTCCAAATCTGTCATATGTCAATAAAAATCCATTAAAAGATATTACACTTTTACGACCATATCGCGTATTTTGCGTTCCATCAAACTTGTTAGGGCCTATCCACAACATACCAGTATGATTCATTTCTTTATTATCTGAAACAAGTATAATAAGTATGGGAAATTATTGAAGTATTAATTGTTTTGAATAAAGGTAGATTTCGGGGGGAAATAAATATAGCAAAAATGCCATCTTGTTTGTAGAAATGGTGTCTGGATATATTTGATTTATTGGTAAATTTTAACGTCTTTTATTTTAAAAACCAATGTCCAAATCTGTCATATGTCAATAAAAATCCATTAAAAGATATTACACTTTTACGACCATATCGCGTATTTTGCGTTCCATCAAACTTGTTAGGGCCTATCCACAACATACCAGTATGATTCATTTCTTTATTATCTGAAACAAGTATAATAAGTATGGGAAATTATTGAAGTATTAATTGTTTTGAATAAATAATAAATGAAGGAACCACATGACGCAGATTGCTCTAGTAAAATTCATGCAGAGGCAGGACACCTCAAGTATTTGACAGTTGTCACTCGGCTAATTATTCTCAGGCCAACGTTTACTATAAATACACTGGATCTCAAATCCAAAAAAATCTTTCAAGTATAACGTCAGCGATATTATTCAGAATGGCATGTATATCTGTGACAGTACAGCCGAAGCTGCTCTAAGTGCCGGTCCATTTCTTCGTATATTGAAATATTTTGTAGTGCTATCTCGATTTGAATGAACCGTCTCAACATAATATTTGGCTTTTATAATCGATATTCGGGAAAATATCACATGACAGAATAAAACCATATTCAAGGATGGTAAAGATGTGTTAATTATTTCCTTCCTGTTCATAACTAACTATAAAATTGTTCATTATATTGAACAGTTGAACGTATAAACATGTATTGAAACTAGAGGTTCCGCTTTGACCCTTGAGTTGCCGCTCCGGCATGAAGCCTATGCTGGTTGTTTTTTTAACAAAAACATACGTCTCCCCCATCCTCCCACCCTGCCTTGAATGGGCACATTATTTAAGGAAAAGTGCTATAAAATGAATGCAATAAGTATCTTAAACAAAGCTGCGTATCTAAAAATATTAATTACAAAGAAGCGATACAAGTAGATGAACGGATGGACAGACACCGGACACGGATGCATGCATGCACACATACACCAAAACCTGATCAAATGCGGGGGCTATGCCATTGAAGCTTCCATCCAAGTTTGGTGAAATTCCGTCCAGTAGTTCTCCAGATATCTTGCAGACAAGGCCTGTATATACATGTACAAGTAGATGGACGGACGGACGGACACCGGACATGAATGAATGCACGCACATACACCAAAACCTAATCAAATGAGGGCTATCCCAGTGAAGCTTCTATCCAAGTTTGGTGAAATTCCATCCAGTAGTTCTCCAGATATCTTGCAGACAAGCCCTGTATATACATGTACAAGTAGATGGACGGACGGACGGAGGGACGGACACCGAACACGGATGAATGCATGCACACACACCAAAACCTAATCAAATGAGGGGGCTATCCCAATGAAGCTTTCATCCAAGTTTGGTGAAATTCTGTCCAGTAGTTCTCCAGATATCTTGCAGACAAGCCCTGTATATACATGTACAAGTAGATGGACGGACGGACGGACACCGGACATGAATGAATGCACGCACATACACCAAAACCTAATCAAATGAGGGGGCTATCCCAGTGAAGCTTCTATCCAAGTTTGGTGAAATTCCATCCAGTAGTTCTCCAGATATCTTGCAGACAAGCCCTGTATATATATGTACAAGTAGATGGACGGACGGACACCGAACACGGATGAACGCATGCACACACACCAAAACCTAATCAAATGAGGGGGCTATCCCAATGAAGCTTTCATCAAGTTTGGTGAAATTCTGTCCAGTAGTTCTCCAGATATCTTGCAGACAAGCCCTGTATATACATGTACAAGTAGATGGACGGACGGACGGACACCGGACATGGATGAATGCAGACACACAAACCAAAACCTAATCAAATGAGGGGGCTATCCCACTGAAGCTTCCATCCAAGTGGGATGAAATTCTGTCCAGTAGTTCTCAAGATATCTTGCAGACAAGGCCTGTATATACATGTACAAGTAGATGGATGGACGGACAGACACCGGACACGGATGAATGCACGCACATACACCAAAACCTAATCAAATGAGGGGGCTATCCCAGTGAAGCTTCTATCCAAGTTTGGTGAAATTCCATCCAGTAGTTCTCCAGATATCTTGCAGACAAGCCCTGTATATACATGTGCAAGTACATGGACGGACGGGCGGACACCGGACACGGATGAATGCACGCACATACACCAAAACCTAATCAAATGAGGGGGCTATCCCAATGAAGCTTCCATACAAGTTTGGTGAAATTCCATCCAGTAGTTCTCCCGATATCTTGCAGACAAGCCCTGTATATACATGTACAAGTAGATGGACGGACGGACGGACACCGGACACGGATGAATGCACGCACATACACCAAAACCTAATCAAATGAGGGGGCTATCCCAATGAAGCTTCCATCCAAGTTTGGTGAAATTCCATCCAGTAGTTCTCAAGATATCTTGCAGACAAGGCAAGGGGACGGACAGACATCCATCCAGACAGACAGACAGACAGACAGACAGACACTAGATGTCTCCCCCCAACATAGTTGGGGGAGACATAATGACCACTGCATGTGTAAATAAAGAAAAGAAATAAAATCGCCACGAACCCAGCTATACGTGGTATCCAACAGTGCATATCAATATATTGTTTTATTTATATTTATTTTTTTAATTTAGACAGTTTACAAGGACGTCTCAGCTAGTAATGGATGAACTGGGATATAGCTGTTCATAGTGAGACGTTGTTTGGGAATCGCTCAGGCATTTGTTGATTGGGGCCTGACGATTACTCGGAGATTATCCCACAGGGGGGATTGCTTATTAAGCGCCAATTAGCTGATAGCCTTAATATGGCACCTGAAGAGAAGAAAACGGCAAACTAGCGTTCACATAAACCATTTTTTTCGCTTTCCTGTTCATTGCTCCTTAATATGGTAACTTGTGGCTTGGAAAAATCTATTCTCCCTTGTAGGCAGATTCATTGTTTCAGAGGTTTGAAATGCGGAAATTGAATTTATTTTGTCTTGAAAATGACCAATTTTCACATTTTGACAAAATCCCTAATGTATTTTAAATGGGGATTTTTCCATTTATTTACTTGTGGATTATACTCGAACGAGCGACTGCTCCCTCATGCCGTTTTGACCACACGTTACCATTGCGAATATGAACTTCCTTGCAAATTTTTGTAATGTTTGGAAATGCGGAAATTACCGAAATCGATTAAAATGTTCGAAAATGGTAAAAATGATAGTCAGTTTTCAACACCATGTAATTAGGGAAATTAGTATCGCACATAAATTATAAAACTATCACCATAATCCACATCACTTCACATTTCTTAATATTTGCTTTGCGCATAATTTGTATCTGGTAATTCAAACTTATTATAAATGCGCAGGTTAGATGATTCACTTCCGCCCTGTTAATCGGTCGCCAACAGACCGGCGAATTTGTCAGGCGGTCACGCACATTGAACATCAAAGAAAGCTGTGGCCGCTGTCAGCTATTCAGTATACAAAGGCCCAGCGGGCAGTACTGCTGGCCACGGCACCTCGCCCGAGATAGTCGTGCCTCCATCTATTTTAACTTCATGATTATACTGAGGTAGTAGATTATAATGCTCAATCATTGATATCAAGGATAGCATAGTTTCTTAACTTACTTGAATCTATTTGGACTACCCCGGTCCTTGTGTAATTTCTCCAGGTGCTTCTTCACCAGTTTTTCTATTTCCTCTGGTTCCTGATCAGGTACAATCCTGATGGAGAACTTGCCGATAACTTTACGTGGTATCACCGTTTTAGCACCAGTCCCACTGAAAGCACCCTCAATTCCTGCAAAATGTAGGTCAATACCATTTAAAATAGGTCTCCTCTGGCAAGTTGTAAGAAACAGTGGGAATTCTAGCTGGGAAAAACAGACTACAGACAGAGGGTTGTGTTTATCCTCCAATGACCCAACATCGAGCAGTTCCAATAAGATTTACTATCACAATAGCAATAATTTGAAATCAAAATAAGAGATAATTTCAACAGGAGCTTCAATGAAATCATCATGATAAAAGTATTAGTTATTCTGGCTTCTCCCCATCATGGGAGTTAGAACCCTTCAACCTCGTACACTGCGAGTTGTCTGGTCTAATATATACCTGTACTTTTCAAAACTATCACCTTTTGCTAATTCAGTGTTCAAAACAGCAACAATAAAATGCAGCACAACTTTATTTCATTAAAGTGAAATGAGGGAGGGGGAGTGAAAGCTGTGCAGAAAATAGACACAGGGCAAGACCTTTTTTCTTTTAACATGAAAAAGGTATTTTAATTCCGGTGACAGGCCGTAACTGTAGTGACCCGACTGGAAGTGGTGAGATGCTTCAAGCATATCTTGTGACAATCAGCACTCTTCTGTTCTACAGACCACTGCTGGCTGTCTAAACCAACAAGCTGTCAGTTAACTTATTTAAATCAGCTTGCTCTCTGCCTGATGTCTCTGGGTCAGGTGCTCAGTCATTATAGTACCTCAGCTCAGTCAACTTTTAACTGGGTGGAAGTTGAGAGCTAACAATCAAACTTATCCTGTCACTACTGTTATTCTGTCTGTAGTATTTACCATGTATGGAGAGAGAAGGGTACCTCCATCGGCTCATCAAGGCCTCTTCTTTCTGGGTGTGGATCAGTTTGGACACACCCACATCCCCCTTGTAATCTTCCTAAAAAATAAATATACTAGCATAAAACCCGTTCTCCAGAGGGGAAAAAAGCAAATGAGTGATTCAATATGATTTAATGTCTCAACAATATTTCAGTCATATCACGACGTTTGGGTCCTATTTCTTTTCACACTGCACTGCAGAATGTAAGCATATTTGCAAGGTTGATATATATTCAGGAACTTGGAAAATCCACTTTCCTACATCCTGGTTATATAATGTTATACATGTAGAACTGGAATATAATTGATTGAGGGAATTCCTTGATTAAGGATAGCTATCCCCTTAGAGGCAGTTTTTGCACCCCCATGACAATTTGTCGTCTGTATCAATAAATATACAAGATAACCATAATAAACTATATATTTTATGAAAGCATACATCGTAGGGATTCCAACTATATGATTTGTATAACTGACGCTGCTACTGTGTAGAAAATATTCCAATTTCAAAAAATTAAAATGAAAACAATAGCGTCTATTTTTCAATTGAAATTTCATGAAAACTGTTGGTCTTGTTTCACTTTTGATGGTATACCTTGGTAGGAGACAATTCGAACTAGTAAACTTTATCTCATTTTCTTTAATTTTTGCCTGGTTTTGTTTTTATAACTATTTTACTAAAATAAATTGAAAAAAATGTACTTTTTTACGGTCGTTTGTCTTAAAAGTTGGATAATTAAAAAACGAAGCCGAACTTACAAAAAGTGAGATAAAATTTTCTAGATCACCTTATAAGTAACAAGCATGCCAAATTTCAAAAGCGTAGCATGGATACTTTTCGAGAAATAAACGTTTGAATTTCGGATTTTGTACAAAAATGAAAGGCTAGAAATCGGGCAAAATGTGTCCAGCTATACATCTGATGAATTAATCCCTATTTTTTGCTTGAATTCTATTGTCAAATACATTTTTAATCTGTCTAATGGGACCTACTCGAATTCCTGTTTATTCTGGATAACTATTACACTAAGTTTTTTTCATCAAGTCGGTTTAAAGTCCAATTTAAACTTAAAAACCTGCTAAAACTTGTTCACACCTGTGTAGATTACTTCACGGCGGGTGTCTGAGTGAAGTGTCACTGTCATAATTAGAAACAAAAATAAGGATGTTTGCATGGTTTTGATCAGAAGGGGGTACATTAATGTAAATAAGTAGGACTAATAGATAATTAGCTTACCATAATACTGCGGAAATGAGTTTTGGAAAGGGAAATTTAACAGACAAAAATAATAGTAGCCAAGCCCAAGCTAAGGCAATCTGTTTAATTGTTCCAGGGCCTCGGAAACTAAATTTTTAATCCTAATATTGAAGCACTTCTATTTATAATTTTTATTTCATTTTTTCACCAAATGTTAGAGGAAACAGTGAATATTTGAATGAAGAAATAAAAAAAAAATGACCAATTTTGACCCTCTAAGGGGATAGCTATCCTTAACGAAAAATTTATAATGTTTGCTAAGTTCAACAGTCAACATACACTATTGAGATTTATTTTCCTCTGATTTATTTTCTACTTATATTTTGATGCATTGTATAGGTTCACGAATATATTTCCCTTGAGCATTGGAGTAGATCATCAAAAGTGTTTCCTCGTATGACAGCTATGGTAACCCCTCTAATAATTCAATCACTCCACATTTCGGGGAACAAATCCAATCAGTGGTTATAATAATATGATCATCATCCAACATCACTGAAATATTGAAAAAATAATGTATTATCTGCATGATTTTGAATCAGTTTGTCAACTTCCTGTTCTGAAAACTTTGATCCCCCCCCCTCCCCCTTTCAGATTTTTATGGCGGGAAATTTCACTTCCTGTGATGAACTTTTTAGAGAAATTACTGTTTATGGATTCAGATGGTTACATGTCCCTACAGAATAGATCTTACAACTAGGACCATCTACTAAATGTCTGATCTGACATCTATATTTACCAGATCAAAATCAATAGCTTCATACGTCTTCCTCTCCTCTTCTGTGAGTTTAGCCACAGTATCGTGGATTCCAGGTATGAGGATCTTCCCATTAACATCCACCAGGTTATTCATCAAGTACATCAGGTCTGACATGGCTTCATGTCTGCAGTACAATAATAAATCATGTAAGAAACTGCGACAACAGACTCTCCTTTTTCAGTTATCCACATTATAAAATCATGTTATTGTTACCGTATATTATCCTAGGGTCAAAGTTCTCTGGCTTCTATGCATGCTTTGCAGAGATTAAACAGAGTGATGAGGTAGGAAAAATCTACAGTTTTAATCTATGAAATACAGATGTTGTCAAGTACCTTGTCTATTGGCAGCGGAGTGTATACTACACCTAAGACATGCAGCATATGGATAGAGTCTGCAACATGGAGTACGTTTGTCTATTTCTAAGCTCAATGAACTCATATATGAATCTTAAAAGTGTGCATGAAAGTATGTTAACACTGTTAAATACATTTCTGCAATTACAGATTCAAATATTTTGCTTGGGTCCAATAAACAATATCCATCACTCCAAGTTTCATCATACATGTTATATGCAAGGTGGAACATATAGAAAAAGACACTACAGGGCAAAACATAAGTCAATCAATAACTTATTGCTTGTTTTTATTCATTTTGACCAAACAAAATTAACATAAATATACATACACAGTCCCTCCAAACACACCCGAGTGTAAATCTTTGGTTGAGCATTCCACTTCTGCGAAGAAATAACAAATCCCCCTGAAACAGAAAAGGAGAGAGAGATAATAAGGAAATACCATGAAACCTGTGAATAATGACACCTGGGTATTGAAACCAACCAACCTCTGAATACTGACATTATCCATGGTCCCAATACTTAAATGTACAATATTTTGAACCTTGATAAACCAGAACCCTGTCAAAAATGAGATAATAATCTGGTCCCAAGCATGGTCGGTATACACAGGTCTCATTTTATAAACTTGAGATTGAAATCAGATTGAACAGAGGATGTAAACATAGCAGAAGCTACATAAAGGCTTGAGATCCACCCCAAAGGATTTTCACACACTTATTGGCATTTGTCATCTTGTGAGAACTATGAACATGACTGGAAGGCGTGTATCGGTTGTGAGATTGACAGGTATGAAGTTATTCCAATTTAAATGCTTGTCTTTTCATTATATGAGCCTCCATTTTCCAACGTTTACTTTCAAGAAGTTCCAAATTTTCCATTATATTGTACCTGCACCAAATTATTGGTGCCTCAGTTTTTCAAAATTTGGTACATGATTTTTTTCTGTTGAATTCTATGTGTTTTCAATTGAAACAATGGGATAAAATGTAATGATCACATTTTGAACATTAATATCTCGGCAACCAGAAATCTATAATACGATTTTGAATGCTAAAACTGTACCTATTAAGCATGTATTCACCAAAAGAATCGATATAGTACTGAAGATATGGCAGTGTGACTGACGTCACAGGACCTATGAAGTAGGGTAGGCATCAGGACTCCGACGTGAACTGAACTCTTGGAAATCCCCAACCCCCCAAGTTGAAATCCTGCCTATATTAAGATGAGCACAGCCCAAGTCACAATCACCAGTGAATTTCATCAAAAATCACCAGAAATTTTCATAAAAAGTAGGTCAGCTCAGAACTTGCTGGTAACAGTCCCCTAATGCACCTTCATGCCAAAAATCACGGTAAACGATTTCAATGACCATTTCAAATACATTTAAAATTAAGCGACCATTGCAAATTCTAACATTGTGACATCCTGAGTTTCTCTAAACATTTAAAGGGATCGTCTTAAGTGACACATAAATGGCACACGATAATTTTATATATTATTATTATCTATGTAGTATCTTGAATTTGTTTATTTTTCAATGCTTACTGGCCTCCTCTCCTTATTCCTCTTATTGGGTTGTTGTTTTTCTGTAAATTGTCTGATGTATTTCATTGTATGTGGGAGACGCGCTATAAGCTCGACTTACTGCGCTCCCATCACTCTGGTGCGAAATAAAATAATTTAAACCAAATCAAGGTTCTAATGTCAACAGTTCTCCTTATTTTGCCGACGAAAGGACTTGGATGGACTGACTGGCTTACTAACTCACTCACTCATTACCGGACAATTTGTAAATGAGAGCCTACTTTATAGGAAAATGTGCAATAAAATAGTTTTCATCAATTTTTACCCCCAGTTGGGTAACATGCCCTCAACCGAGAAAGTCTTTGTGTCAGGTCAGCACAGTAGTCATTCTGAATCATGTAAGTGTACCTTTTCTTTTACTATATTATACCCAATATTAAACTTCAAAAGTCAATATAGCCTGTCACTGTCAAACTTTTCCTGCAGAAGTTCAGTTGAAAATTACAACAATGCTACAAACCTCAGCCCATATGTTATACATGGTTTCTTCTTGCCTAGCCAGTAGTTGTCAGAAATACACACATAATCTACATTCTGTAAATACAAGAGAAAAATGGGGTCAATAGGCAGTGTATCCACAAGAACACATATACAGGCACAGGCAGTCAGTCAGATTTCTTTTCATAAGAGCTGCCAGAGATAAAAACAGGAGAGAATGATGAGAATGCTGTTTCAGTCTAGAGGAGGTGTGTGTGGGGGGGGGGGGGGACTCTTTCAGCCTGGAGGTGGGGGGGGGGGAGGTTGCACTATATATTTGGATAAAGCTCAAAAAGAAAATGTAAAATCCAAGATGGCCATCATGTCGGAAGCCATTTTCGCTTAATTTTTTTTTTGGGCCAAATTTCCACAATTCTTATTTTTCGATATTTTGTCTCAAAAACTAATTAATAAGATAGAGAATAATTAGTTTCAGCAAAACAAATTACCTGCAAGCCCTTTCAGGCAAGAAAAGATAACATTTTCATTGAAACAAAATACTTCAGGGGGTGGTAGAAGAAATAAGATGGACAAAGATAATAAACAAATGATGTATGAACCTGTAGAAGTATATCAGATGACAATCAAGATTCCTCTGCACGGTTGGAGGTCAACAAAATTTGGATTTGTTCTGCATTTGATGTCAAATTGTAAATGAGTGTAGTTATTAATCCAAGCATAGCATAACATCCGTAGATTCCTACCTTTAGAAATGTGTCCTTCTTGGAGAAAATAAGGTCATCCAACCCTTCTGAACCCGACTCCTCCATTCCTTCAAAGATGAACTAGAATCATAGAAAGTTAAGAATATTATGTAGTCCGCATTCACTTCAATTTCTAAGGGAAAACTTCTTGAAGAACTTGTCCCTTTGAAATGCAATGCCAACAAATCGTATTGTTACAACTGTTATGTATCAATAACTTTCACAATAATTACCACATTTGTGTGTAGTACAGCCATTCATCAGCTCATGTTAGCTCTATAAACAATGTTACATGCCATCTCAGATTACCAATATAAACAACTACGCAGTTCACTTCCAGGCGCCACTAGCACATGCTGGGTGACAACCTATTGTTCCCACCCTGCAATGATCCTGACACCTAAAGTTGTGTTGTCATGCTTAAATACCTTAATGTTGACAGGAACATCTTGTTTGAGTTCTTGCATGGCTTCCAGACAGTTGATCCATCCCAGTACAGGGCCCTACAATAACACATACTCATCATATCATTCTTTCACCTCTCACTTTTTTTTTTATCATGTTAAACTCTATCCATAGATATCAGTGCAGGGCTATATTGTGTCACAATCATCAAATAGGACTCCAGCGTTATCATGTCCATACAATAAAAGTTTCTGGCTTACAAATTAAGCATGAATAATCTGTTGTTGGGACAATTTAGACCAGGAATATAAATTATATGACTGCATTTTTGAAAGGTGTAGGTAAGGGGTGAATAATGTAACATTAAAAAGAAATGAAGTTGATTATTTCCAATCTGGGACACATACCTTATCATCTGTAGAACCTCTACCATACAGTTTACCATCCACCTCTGTCAGCACAAATGGTTCTGTGTCCCAGCCATCCTCCTGTTCACAGATAGAATGGTACATCATTTACCACAATGTTTATACGTACATCTCACAATACATATGGTGGCATTATTGTAACAGTTGGGCCTACAGGTATCACTCATTCAGTAGTGTATCACTCATAATTAGTAATGTATCAAATATTTCAGCAATGTATCATGCAATTTCAACTATGTATCGATGCACAGCCTTTAATTTGGTGAATTCTGATTATATACCTCGCTACCATATCACACAGTTCAGCAGATATAACATATGATTCATAATACAGTATCACACAAAATTCAGTAGCATAAAACATTCAGAAGTCAGTACTTGTACTACACAATTCAGTAGTTCATCCCTTCATTCTATTGTACATCACAGAGTGAGTGAGTGAGTGAGTGAATAGAATTTAACGTCGCTTTCAACAATATTTCAGCTATATCACGACGAACCAACTAAGCACCACCAGCCCAGTTGTGTTCTTGCTACTTCAAAGAAGAAATCTTTGAAGCAGCATGGAATCAGACACCCTCCATTCACCCTATAAAACACTGAGGACAGTGCACAGACAGGACGCTTACATGGTGCAATAAAGACAAGTGATATTACAGTGCTAGACATCACATTATCAAGTTCCTGTTGCTTCTCAGCAAACTGCATTGAAGCAACAGGAACCTGAACCCACCCAACCACCCGCATATCACAGAGTGTTTACTCATTCAGTCATGTGTCACTCATAGTACAGTATCACCGAAGTCAGTAGTGTATAAAAACAGTCAGCAGTGTACCACTCATTCAGTTTTGCATCACACGACTGAGCAGTTAATTTTATCACTCACTACAATATTTAGCATATCACTCATTCAGTAGTATTGGGATCCACTGATTAACTTGGCATAACACAGGAGGAGGCCGACTCCGAAAATATTACAGAGACGCATTTTGTAGATCAATATTTCGACATATATTTCAACATGAACACACGAATAAATATACGTATGTCAAATTATTGATCTACAAAATGCTTCTCCGTAATATTTTTTGGAGTCGCCCTCCTCCTCATTCAGTAGTGTATCATTCATTGAGTAGTGTATTACCATTCAGTAGTGTAACACTGATTCAGTAGTTTATCACTCATTCAGTAGTGTATCACCATACAGTGGAGTATCCCTCAATATCATTATCAGTACTGTATCACCAATCAGTGGTGTATCACTCATTCAATACTGTTATTACCATTCATTAGTGTATCACACATCCAGTAGTTTATCACTCATTCAGTAGTGTATCACCATTCAGTGGAGTATCCCTCAATATCATTATCAGTACTGTATCACCAATCAGTGGTGTATCACTCATTCAATACTGTTATTACCATTCATTAGTGTATCACACATCCAGTAGCTATAGTTTATCACCATTCAGTAGTGTATCACACATTCAGTAGTGATGTATCACCATTCACAAGTGTATCATCATTCAGTAGTGTATCACCATTCCGTAGTGTATAACTCATTCAGTAGTGATGTTTCACCACTTAGTAGTTTATCACTCATTCAGTAATTTTATCACTCGATCATTCAGTAGTGTATCACTCATTCAGTGAGTGAGTGAGTGAATATGATTTAACGTCATATCACGACATTGGGTCCTATTCCTTTTCACACCCGGGAACCCCACTGGTGCCTCACTCATTCAGCAGTGTATCATTCATTTAGTATTGCATCACTGTCCAGTGGTGTATCACTCGTCTAGTAGTGTATCATCCATCCAGTACTGTACCACAATTCAGTAATGTATCAATCATTCAGTAATGTATCAATCATTCAGTAGTGTATCATCCATTCAATAGTGTATCACCATTCAACTGTATATATCACACATTCAGCAGTGGAGGTATTGGTGAATTGTTGTGTTAATGAGCAGGAGAGGACTGGTGAATTGTTACTGTTTAATGAGCAGGAGAGGACTGGTGAATTGTTATGTTAATGAGCAGGAGAGGACTGGTGAATTGTTATGTTAATGAGCAGGAGAGGACTGGTGAATTGTTATGTTAATGAGCAGGGGAGGACTGGTGAATTGCTATGTTAATGAGCAGGAGAGGACTGGTGAATTGTTACTGTTAATGAGCAGGAGAGGACTGGTGAATTGTTATGTTAATGAGCAGGAGAGGACTGGTGAATTGTTACTGTTTAATGAGCAAGAGAGGACTGGTGAACTGTTACTGTTAATGAGCAGGAGAGGACTGGTGAATTGTTACTGTTAATGAGCAGGAGAGGACTGGTGAATTATTATGTTAATGAGCAGGAGAGGACTGGTGAACTGTTACTGTTAATGAGCAGGAGAGGACTGGTGAATTGTTACTGTTAATGAGCAGGAGAGGACTGGTGAATTGTTATGTTAATGAGCAGGAGAGGACTGGTGAATTGTTACTGTTAATGAGCAGGAGAGGACTGGTGAATTGTTACTGTTAATGAGCAGGAGAGGACTGGTGAATTGTTACTGTTAATGAGCAGGAGAGGACTGGTGGATTGTTACTGTTAATGAGCAGGAGGGGAGGACTGGTGAATTGTTACTGTTAATGAGCAGGAGAGGACTGGTGAATTGTTACTGTTAATGAGCAGGAGAGGACTGGTGAATTGTTATGTTAATGAGCAGGAGAGGACTGGTGAATTGTTACTGTTAATGAGCAGGAGAGGACTGGTGAATTGTTATGTTAATGAGCAGGAGAGGACTGGTGAATTGTTACTGTTAATGAGCAGGAGAGGACTGGTGAATTGTTACTGTTAATGAGCAGGAGAGGACTGGTGAATTGTTACTGTTAATGAGCAGGAGAGGACTGGTGAATTGTTATGTTAATGAGCAGGAGAGGACTGGTGAATTGTTACTGTTAATGAGCAGGAGAGGACTGGTGAATTGTTATGTTAATGAGCAGGAGAGGACTGGTGAATTGTTACTGTTAATGAGCAGGAGAGGACTGGTGAATTGTTACTGTTAATGAGCAGGAGAGGACTGGTGAATTGTTATGTTAATGAGCAGGAGAGGACTGGTGAATTGTTAAGATAATGTACCTTAGCAGCAGGCTGAACATCAAGATGGCCATATATGAGCACCGTCTTTTTCTTGGGATCCGTACCCAGTGTACCCAGTAGGACAGGAGGTAAGGGTATCTTGTTACCATCAGGCAGGGTCTGCTGACCAATATCTACCAACTCACAGGTCACCCCCAGCTTCTTCAACTCCTAAAAACAAGTGAATAGTGCATGTACTTATCTGGTACTGAGTAAACATTCATTCATCATGCAATGTCAGAAAAAAGCAACTCCCGCATTTCTGCACATCCACTGTTTTGAAAAACTTCTTGATAATAATTACCTCCCAGCTAGCTCCATCAAGTTGTGAATTTATCCTGTTTGAAATCATTTGTCTATTTGTCTGAAATTTTCGGATGACAGTTATTATATAAAATATGAGCATGAGAGTGGGACTTTAACATCACTATTTGTTTTCATCCTATCTCGATGACCCCATCACATTATCCTGACTCCAGGCCAACCAGTCCTTGATCTATCCTCTTCCTGCTGAGCGACAAGTGAGGAAGATACAAGTTCAATGATCTTTTAAGCCTTCCGTATAATAGGTTTGGCCCGGCATGCCCGAAATCGAGCCTGGAACCTATCAATTGTGAGGTGAGCACACTACTACAAGGCTACCGCAGTTCGGTCTAAAATAGGTCGTCATCAGATGTCATTTATACAGGATACCGGTTTTGGGGCAATGTCATTGTATATTTTATTCTATATCACTGGCCTCAATAATTGGGATCTACTTAAAAAACAAAATATGAAATAGTTAAACTGTGTGACTGCAAAACTTCTGACAAGCCATATTAAAACTAAAGCAGGGCATTTATTTTGCATACTGGTGCAAATTTGATTCTAGTACTTGAAAGCTAACAATTAATATTCAGGGGAGGGTGGAGTCCCTTTTCAGGTCTTGCTTTTCATTGAAGTTTACTGGAATCCCAACAGATTCTCACAATATCTAACTGTACAGGAATCCATGGAAATCCAATCCATCAATTCTATAGAGATTGCTAAAATTTTGCAGGAATCTGTCAGATTGATACTGCACAGAAACTTTAAGCTTGGTACCGTGAAGTCCTGACTGAACAGTACCGTACAATTACGAAAATCCGTTACCATGTGGCAGTAAATGACAGGTTCTTTCCACCTACCAGTAAAACTGATTGGTAACCGATTGGTAGCCACCACGATCCTGACTTTGCAGTACCATGCAGTTCTGACTGGTCAGTTACTGGTTGATAACTAGTTTATACCATAAACTGAAATTAGTGGTAAGTGATTGATGACCATTGAATACTGTTCAGTTACTTAATGGTGACCAACTTAACAACTGAATGGTTCTACAAGGGGACCTTTCCTACCAGTAGATGTACTGGAAGGTAAACAGAAAAGGGTTGATAGCCATTCAGTGACTGAGTACTAACCGATTAAATTACTGATGTGTTACTGTATTGGTACCAATATGTAACCAAGTGTGAAAAATTGGGTTGGTAACAAGGCAGTAACTGATTGTTAACTAATTGGTAACGGCTTGGTAGCCAATCAGTAGAAAATTCATAGCATCCAATAGGTGACCATTCCACCAACCAATAACTGAGTGGTAATGATTATAGTGTCTTACCTGTGTAAAGATCAAAGCCCATTCCTGAATCCCAATATCCGGATTCCTTCAATCCAGAAATTCTGCTATTCTTCAAGGATCATACTATGTAACAGCATAGGTGACAGCAAGGATCATGCTAAGTGACAGCAAGGATTGTCCTAGGTGACACGGATCATCCTAGATGATACCAGGGATCATCCTAGGTGATAGCAGGGATCAACCTGGGTGATAGCAAGGATCACTCTAGGTAACATCAGGAATCATCTTAAGTGACAACAAGGATCATCCTAGGTGACAGCAATGATCATCCTAAGTGACAGCATGGATCATCTTATCTGATAGCAAGGATCACCCTAGGTGATAATAGGGATCATCCTAAATGACAATAGTTATCATCCTAGGTGACAGTACGAATCATCCTAGGTGACAAGGATCATCAAAAGTGACAGCAAGGATCATCCTAAATAACAGCAAGGATCATCCTAGGTGACAGCAAGGATCATCTTAGAGGACAGCAAGGATCATCCTAGGTGACAACAAGGATCATCCTAGGTGACAACAGTGATCATCCTAGGTGGCAACAGTGATCATCCTAGGTGACAGCAAGGATCATCCTAGGTGACAGCAAGGATCATCTTAGGGCACAGCAAGGATCACCCTAGGGGACAGCAAGGATCACCCTACGTGACAGCAATATCATCCTAAGTGACATCAAGGGTCATCTTAGGCGACAGCAAGGATCATCCTAAGTGACAGCAAGGATCACACTAGATGATAACGGGAATCACACTAGAGCATAACAGGAATCATCCTAGGTGACAACAAGGATCATCCTAGGTGACAGCAAGGATCATCTTGGGTGACAGCAAGGATCACCCTAGGTGATAACAGGGATCATCCTAGGTGACAACAAGGATCAACCTAGGTGACAGCAAGGATCATCCTGAGGGACAGCAGGGATCATCTTAGGTAGACACAGGAATCATCCTAGCGTAGGTGATAGCAAGGATCACTCTAAGTAACATCACGGATCATCCTAGATGACAACACTGATCATCCTAGGTTACAGCAAGTATTATCCTAGGTGACAACAAGGATCATCCTAGGTGATAACAGGGATCATCCTAGGTGACAACAATGATCATCTTAGGTGACAGGAAGGATCATCCTAGCTGACAACAAGGACCACCTTAGGTGACAGCAAGGATCATCCTAGGTGATAACAAGGATCATCCTAGGTGACAACAGTGATCATCCTAGGTGACAGCAAGAATCATCCTAGGTGTCAACAAGGACCACCTTAGGTGACAACAGTGATCATCCTAGGTGACAGCAAGGATCATCCTAGGTGACAACAAGGATCATCCTAGTTGACAGCGAGGATCATCCTAAGTGACAGCAAGGACCACACTAGATGATAACAGGAATCACACTAGATGATAACAGGAATCACACTAGATGATAACAGGAATCATCCTAGGTGACAACAAGGATCATCCTAGGTGACAGCAAGGATCATCTTGGGCGACAGCAAGGATCACCCTAGGTGATAGGATCACTCTAAGTAACATCACGGATCATCTTAGATGACAACACTGATCATCCTAGGTTACAGCAAGTATCATCCTGGGTGACAACAATGATCATCCTAGGTGATAACAGGGATCATCCTAGGTGACAACAAGGATCATCCTAGGTGACAGCAAGGATCATCTTGGGTGACAGCAAGGATCACCCTAGGTGATAACAAGGATCATCCTAGGTGACAACAGTGATCATCCTAGGTGACAGCAAGAATCATCCTAGGTGACAACAAGGACCACCTTAGATGACAGCAAGGATCATCCTAGGTGATAACAAGGATCATTCTAGGTGACAACAGGGATCATCTTAGGTGACAGCAAATATAGGCCTATCCCACATTCTCAAAGAACCCCAAGCTGCCCTTCCACTATTTAGAACGGTTAGGATGCAATTCTTCTAAAACTATAATATTATCAGTACAAATTATCCTTAATATATTGGAATGAAAGAAACTAATTATTGGGGGTACTAATCTAAACCGACACATGTTCTAAATTTCTGATTTATAACCCACTATATCTGTACATGGACATTTACTACGCATTGTCCCCTGAACAGAGATTGTGTATGAAGTTGATATACAGGATAGTGAAGGTGTATATATCTAGACCAGTACAATCAGGCACCAGGTGCACCATAGATTGCAAAGCTAACACTGATTTATTAGCCCTATATAATTGCACCAATAATAGTACAATGTGTGCAAGCATGGACAAAACTTTCTCTTTTAGTAAGAAAGAGTGTTACACTTAAGCCTGTTACACTTAAGCATGTTAAAATTTGACTCTCTTTTAGTTATTTAGATTATCTGGGAATTAAAGACACTCCTTGTAAAGTTTGAAGTTTGACAAACACTACATTTTTGTCACATGTCTGGACGAATAAAAACAGCATTCTGGAAAAACAATCTAAACAACATCTGACATTTGCCTCTGGAGAACACAGTTTGGATACTTTTCTTGTTTCTAATGTGACTTTACAAGTTTAGTAAATCGTCAATTGAATACAGAACTCTGTCATCTCAATTCGAGATTACAGCCAAGGTGTCAGTGTCCACAGAGACACATATGCCCTGCCATTAATGAGGGCTGTCATTACAACAGATGGTCATTGACTCAGAATCTCAGCAACAAATCCCAAATATTTTGAGGTTCCGCATAAAAGGGTTTTGCACACTCACACATCATGAACAACATTGTTATTGAGAGGAGATAACTCTTTCAGAATTTAAAAGTATCAGAATTGTCAGAGTACAGTCACTCTTCGCTTCCTTGCTGATATGTAATATTTGGATAACCTCCAAACAAATAAAATATGAAAATACACCTTGAAGTAAGCACGTGTCAAGAACTTTC
This sequence comes from Hanleya hanleyi, assembly GCA_036873755.1. Classification (NCBI taxonomy): domain Eukaryota; kingdom Metazoa; phylum Mollusca; class Polyplacophora; order Lepidopleurida; family Hanleyidae; genus Hanleya; species Hanleya hanleyi. The sequence continues at coordinate 153,410 of JAVTVY010044802.1, forward strand.
TCAAAGTATTCTGACCTATTTTTAAGCTCCAAATTGACTTACATTTAAACAACAAACTTCCCCTGATCTACGAGAGCAGCAGAAGTTACATGTATATACATGAAACTGTGAAATTTCATAAACGTGGAGGGGGTGGGAGGAGTTTTGGTTTAATGTCACAATCAAGACTATTTCGCTCTTATGTGGCAGCCGGTTTGTATGATGGAGGAAGCTGGAACACCCGGAGAGAACCATTGCCCATCAGCTCATAAACTTTGAATAAGCTTATATTTCCTGACATGGCAATGTTTAGTTTTGCAACAAAACTTCATTTGACTAATTTGATACCCAAATCTTGAATTCTTCAAAAGCACATACACACATGACTAACCAGCTTGAGTTTTGGTCTGATCAGGCCTTGCATTCTGACAGACTGATTGGTATCATTTAACCTTAGATTAACTCTGTAAAATGCAAAGCCTGGCTACTGTACATGTAAACATTCTCTCTTGACCCACATACCCCAGATATTATAGGTTTCTTTATATTCACATTGGCAACACACATTGGCAACAGTCTGAATATGACAATCGGTGAAGTGTACACTCAAGATATCCTGACAAAGTTATAAAGCTTAATGAATAAAGGAACAGAAGAACAATGCTAAAATGAAATGCCCCTTTGACCATGGTCAGTGGGACAGTTATATCAAAGAAATCCTGAATTGTTCCAAGTGAATTATAAGCCTGGCAAGTGTTGTATGCAAAGTGCTGATTGTTTTAGCAGTTCACACAATAGTATGCCCCTTCATGTATTGTCACAACCACATAGATCTCATACAACATGGTACTGTGTCGTAAACAAAATATTTTTTTGGACTATTTCTGAATCAGGATGATACTATGTAGTTGTACCTTTTCCGTCCATTCACACATGCGTCGGACCTCCCCTCGTTTCTCTGGTAAAGCAGACACACTCTGTATGGCTACAACATCAGATAAACGTTTCACATACTTCTCTGTATTTTTGTCAACCTGCCTGAAGAAAAAAAAAGACATTGATAAGCATAGATAATCTCAGTATTTGAACACTGGTAATCTATTCAGAATATGTCTGAAGTATAATTTCAAAATATGAAATTGAATATTATTATAAATACTAGCATTCCCCCATATAAAAGCACATGGAGAAGTGAAATTGTACAACTCAGACATTTATGGAGGAAGCACAGTCAGTCCATTGTTCTCTCATTAACGTGGAAAGGTCGTATGAGTGGATTTCTTATTCTGTACATCTACCTGGATCCATGTACATCTACCTGGAACCCTGAACTGTACATCTACCTGGATCCATGAACTGTACATCTACCTGGATCCATGAACTGTACATGAACCTGGATCCATGAACTGTACATCTACCTGGATCCATGAACTGTACATCTACCTGGATCCATGAACTGTACATCTACCTGGATCCATGAACTGTACATCTGCCTGGATCCATGAACTGTACATGAACCTGGAACCATGAAGAGTACATCTATCTGGATCCATGAACTGTACATCAACCTGGAACCATGAACAGTACATCTACCTGGATCCATGAACTGTACATCAACCTGGAACCATGAACTATCTGGATCCATGAACTGTACATCAACCTGGAACCATGAACAGTACATCTATCTGGATCCATGAACTGTACATCAACCTGGAACCATGAACAGTACATCTATCCGGATCCATGAACTGTTCATTGACCTGGAACCATGAAGAGTACATCTACCTTGATCCATGAACTGTTCATTAACCTGGATTCATGAACTGTACATGAACCTCATTATGTGCATCTACCTGGAACCATGAATGGTACATCTACCTGGATCCAGGAACTGTATTTCTACCTGGATCCATGAACTGTACATCTCCCTGGATCCAGGAACTGTTTATCTACCTGAATCCATGAACTGTACATCTATTTGGATCAATGAACTGTAAGTTGGCATGTTAAATGTCACATGTGGTCATCTTCCTTTCATTTTTGTACTCTGCTGCATTGGAGGTGTCTGTACAATAAAATTTGAATCTTGAATCTGTAGGCAATGGAACCAAGAAGTTTGACGGTTCCTGTCGTGATTGTTACAGGATCTCATCACAGTCTCCCTCCCCACCAAGATAGTGATGTGGGGAGACCTGGCGGGTTTAATTGTTCATAAGAGCACCTGTGGAGCGGTCGACGGCCACGATACATAGCCTTCGTGTGTAGGCCTACAGCTGTGTCTCAATTTCAGAGTGGCACAAGTTGTAGTTGCATTCATCAAGATCCTTGACTTCTTCAGTTGATGACATCGTCAGATAGTGGTCCTGATGCATTTAGAATACTGCTCATACAAACCTATAACTTTATGCCGTACATACTTACTTGAATAACGCCTGAAGAGTCTCGGAAGCCATCCTGATGTACTGCCTTTGCCGCTTTGCCGGTGCCACAGCACACGCTTGAATCCAAAGTCATGTGACGTGCACATGACCCACTTGTCAGCTCGGTAGTTTCCGACATATACCGTTACCAAACTGCTCAACCAAAAGAGGATATTTTGGCCTGTGCTGATGTCTCTGCGAACTGGGAACGTTTTAACCTGGGGAACATTAAACTCCGCTCGATTCAAAGTGAACATTTGAGATATATCATTTTGCGCAAATTTTTGGTGTGCTTTATACGTTGAGGGATACATTGTAAAATTTGGCCCAAAAATCTGTGAAAATAAATTATCTTTTAAATAAACATACGTCATCCGGCCTACCGATGACTGTAACACAACAAATGTACTGCTCCCTTTACCTATAATCATTTTTGTCGATTCAGTATTGTGGTAATAAACACCATGATACCCCTAAAGCGTTTTTTTACGCAGACGTTTCGGTTCTCTTCCTTTCAGATACGTGTCAGTCAGGTAAAGACATTTATAGAAGCGTTTCCACCCCAGAAGACGTTCACTCGATAGAAACGTTTCCAGCCTTGTATACATACTACGTTATTTGGGATAACTAAAGAGAAGTATAAAGAAAAACGTCCCTACTTAACTTTCTTATTCAGCTATAGGAAGATTTTCACTCAGGTAACGGCGTTCTCGTCTAAGTAACGTCGGTATCCAGGTACCTTCATGCAGGCGTTCTCGTCCGTTGGTAAATACGGTACATTCTCATCCAACGAAATGTTTTCACCCAGATGAAGACGTTGTCATCCAAGCAGAAACATTTGTCCCCAGGTGTACATGTACACGTTCTCATCCAGGTACAATCTTGGTCCAAGATGGTACTCCGTGATATTATATCTGAGCTTACTGGGATTGATCTAGGTACAAACATTTGCATTCAGGTGAAAACGATCTCTAACAAGAAGAAACGTTTGTACCCAGATATTGACTTTCTCGCACAGTTGCCTGGCCTGTGGGATATTGGATGGTAGATGCTTACGTATATTTTCAATTATGAAAATTAACAAAAAATAAATAAAAATATAAAAAAATTATATTTTCCTAAATGTTTTTCTCTTGACTCAAATAAAGTAATTACCTTTGATGTCAAGCTAGCCGAGCTACTATAGTTTCAATTTTCTACCACACCCTGAGCTCTATGACATCGAGGTCACCATGGATGTAGAAATATTTTTATTGGGATCATGGAGGCCAGGAGAGTAGTAGGAAAAGGCTAAATTGCCTCTCATTTGCGGCGCGCTCACTTCCGGTTGTGCGGCGCTCTGCCCTCAGCCAATCAGAAGCGAGTATTTTGACCCGGTGCATTATGGGACATATCCAGGAGAAAAACTACCTCCAACACAGAAGAGTTCCAATGGGGAGGTAACTCTTGATGCACTTTTGTGATTTTTGCCAAATGCCGGGTTAGCTTCCCTGATTCGAACATTTGCATATTAAATCTATACAGGAAAATGCCTGTATGGGGTATGGATGATCCGATTGGGTCGTATGAGGTATCAATGTAAAGGATTCGTGAAGGGGCATCTGATGGGCTGGGTGTGGGGTTCAAATATCGGCATTCTGCGCATGCGCGGTGGCCAAAGGGTATGGAAATAGACGTTTTGGAGCTAGGGGAGCCACTAATGGACCAATGGGGTCGAGTGAGGTATCAAAGTGAAGCATTCGTGAAGGGCCATCTGATGGGCTGGGTGTGGGGTTGACTTATCGGCATTCTGCGCATGCGCGGTGGCCAAAGGGTATGGAAATAGACGGTTTGGGATCTAGGGCAGCCCCTAATGGGCCGATGGAGTCGTATGAGGTATCAATGTGAAGCCTATGTGAGGGGACATCTGACTGGACTAGCGGCTCGGGCGTTGTCACCATTCTGCGCATGCGCAGACAGGGAATTGTGGGAAAAGGGTATGGAAATAGACGTTTTGGGATCTAGGGGAGCCCCTAATGGGCCGATGGAGTTGTATGAGGTATCAATGTGAAGCCTATGTGAAGGGGTGGGTGCATGTAAAATTTTTCCTGAAAAAAAAACGGAACACGGACTTTATCGAAAAATCCGGGAAAATGCCTATATGGGGTATGGGAGGTATATAGGTCGCCGGGCTTAACGGGGCTTGCCTATCAATAGAGTTATCTCCCCCTAGTTCCAGGGTGGGTGTATGTAAAATTTTTCCTGAAAAAATACGGAACACGGACTTTATCCTAAATTACGGAAAATACCTATATGGGGTATGGGGGGTATAGGACCATCCTGGGAAACCTACTTCTCGACATTTGCGGTATAGGTTGTGGGGTCTCGTTTTCTTAGTCTCGTCAAGACAAACACGATAGGAAGAGTCGCGGAGCGAATCGGTGAAATTTTTGAAAAAAGTCACCGAGACCCATATAGACCCATATAGTCCCATACTAGGGGTATAGGACCAATGTTTGTCCCACTGGGAAACCTACTTCTATACATTTGCGGTATGGTTGTTTGGATTTGTTTTCTTAGTCTCGTCAAGACAAACATGATAGGAAGTGTCGCGGAGCGAATCGGTGAAATTTTTGAAAAAAGTCACCGAGACCCATATACACCCATATAGTCCCATACTGGGGGTATAGGACCAATGTTTGTCCCACTGGGAAACCTACTTCTATACATTTGCGGTATGGTTGTTTGGATTTGTTTTCTTAGTCTCGTCAAGACAAACATGATAGGAAGTGTCCCGGAGCGAATCGGTGAAATTTTTGAAAAAGTACCATATAGCCCCATATAGACCCATATAGTCCCATACTGGGGGTATAGGACCAATGTTTGTCCCACTGGGAAACCCACTTCTAGACATTTGCGGTATGGTTGTTTGGATTTGTTTTCTTAGTCTCGTCAAGACAAACATGATAGGAAGTGTCCCGGCACGAAACAGTGAAATTTTTGAAAAAAGTCACCGAGACCCATATAGACCCATATAGTCCCATACTGGGGGTATAGGACCGATGTTTGTCCCACTGGGAAACCTACTTCTATACATTTGCGGTATGGTTGTTTGGATTTGTTTTTCACGTCTCGTCATTTAGAACACGATGGGAAGGGTCCCGGAGCGAAACGGTGAAATTTTTGGAAAAAGTCACCGAGTCACCGGTAGGCCCATAGGCCTATACTGCATGGCTATGGGAGTATAGGCCCATACGGGGTGGACGTTTTGGGGTCTAGGTGAGTTCCTAATGGTCCTATGGTGTCGTATGAGGTCTTATTTTGAAGCTCTCGTGGAGGAGCATCCGACTGGACTAATGGTTCGTCCGTGTTCAATAGTCTGCGCATGCGCAGTCTGGCCCGTAGTATAGAAAGCAAGCATTTGGGGGGTATGTGGGTGTGTTTGGGGTAGAGATGCACCGCTATGGGTCCGAATCGGTCGTGGAAGGTGTCGAAGTGAAGCCTATGTGAAGGGGCATCTGATGGAGTGGATGTGGGGTTGAAATATCGGCATTCTGCGCATGCGCAGTTGGTTGTAGTAAGTAAAGTGACCATTTTGGGGCAGTGAAGGAAGGTATTTGGGGTCGAGATGGACCATCCTTGGTCCGAATGCGTCCTGGGAGGCGTCATTTTATAGTTCTCGGGGTGTACATTCCGATTTGAGGGATGTTCCCGTCATCTGTGACGTCATCGATGACGTCATCAGTATGAGTAGTAGCCAAAGTGTGCATTTTGGGGCAGTACAGGAAGGTATTTGGTGTAGAGATGGACCATCCCTGGTCCGATTGTGTCGTGGGAGGTGTCATTTTGTAGCTCTCGGGGTGTAGACCCCGATTTGAGGGATGTTCGCGTCATTTATGACGCCATCGGTGACGTCATCAGTACGAGTAGTAGCGAAAGTGAGCATTTTGGAGCAGTGCAGGAAGGTATTTTGGGTAGAGAGGGGCCATTCTCAGTCCGAATGCGTCGTGGGAGGTATCATTTTGTAGTTCTCGGGGTGCAAACCCCGATTTGAGGGCTGTCCACAGCATCTGTGACGTCATTGGTGACGTCATCAGTAGGAGTAGTAGCGAAAGTGAGCCTTTTGGGGCAGTGAAGGATGTTATTTGGTGTAGAGATGGACCATCCGCGGTGCGAATGCGTCATGGGAGGTGCCATGTTGTAGCTCTTGGGGTGTAGACCCCGATTTGAGGGATATCCACAGCATCTGTGAGGTCATTCGTGACGTCATCAGTACGAGTAGTAGCGAAAGTGGGCCTTTTGGGGCAGTGAAGGATGTTATTTGGTGTAGAGATGGACCATCTGCGGTACGAATGCGTCGTGTGAGGTGTCATCTTGTAGCAACGCCCACCAACGCCATTCTTAATGCTTCAACGCTGTGGTGAAATAGCTCAGAAGCTCTGATATTACATGGAATTGTCACTAATTCTTCGAAATGCAGTGACGCCCGTCAACGCCCGTCGTGTGTGTGTGCGTGCATGTGCGTGTGTGTTTATGCGTGTGTGTGTGTGTGCGCGTGTATGCGTGTGTGTGTGTGCGTATGTGTGTGTGCGTGTGAGTGTGTGTATGCATGTGTGTGTATGCGTGTGTGTGTGTGGGTGTGCGTGTGTGTATGCAGCATGTGTGTGTGTATACGTCTATGTGTGTATGTGTGTGGTGGAGTGTGTGTGTGTGGTGGAGGAGGAGGAGGATGTGTGTGTGTGGTGGAGGTGGAGGAGGAGGAGGGTGTGTGTGTGTGTGTGTGTGTGTGTGCGGTCATATAAGGTCGTTTGTACACCATTAGCCTCAGTCTGTATCCATCATCTGACCGGGTACCATGTCGACTACATGTACGTTTTGTGAGAAGACACTCTCTCGTCCCGATAGTATGCTCAGACATATTCGTCTAATGCATAGTCAAGAGACACCACCGAATCCCCCTATACGTCCACCAAATGGAGCAGAGCATCCCTATACGATGACGGAGAGTGGCCCTACGGTATGTGGAAAGACGTCCTGGGCGCTAGCGCATGAGGAACTCGTGAAAGAAGAAGGGCGACAACAACTGCCACCTCGTCCAACCCCAATTCATATTCCATCAACTCAAATGCAACGCATACCATCTCACGATCCAGAATGGTTCGCTAAGAGGAGAGGGATTATATACGAGGACAGCTGCACAGTGGTTCAAACTGAATGGAAATGCTGACGAGTCCCAGCAGAGGCAGATGATTCATAGGAGCGGGAATGAAATGGAACGACGAAAGAGAAAATGCCCTTCAGATGCCGAACTCATCCATCCTGGTGAAATAGATCAACCTACCCACTTGCGGAAACAGGTCAAATATAACGTGTGGGAAAACATGTTTAGTAAACCTATCGCAAGAGATTGTAAGATTGACATTGACGAGAGAAAACAGCGATATACAAGCCAAGGTTACGACGAGGATGAGTCTGGTGCAAATGCTATGGATGATTATATTCCAACTATGATGAAGACTACGTCAAAAATACTACAATCTGCTCGTGAACATACAAAAGCTACAAACAGATTATATTCATAACGAGATATTGAAAACAACGAGGCGTCTGCAAACGATATACGACATAGACTACGAGGAAGCACTGAGACAGACGATTAAGATGCGGAAATGCTTATTCGATAAGTTGATTGATGACGGTGAGAGCGAGGACTCCGAGTAAAGACCCCAGTAGGAATATTTGTAGATAAACATTGAATGGAAGGCTAGATGTCGAAATGATACCCACAACAAAGGAGATGTATTTCATATAAGCAGTTTTCTCTCTTTATTTGTAAAGCAGTGCTATGAGTTGATGAATAAAGCTATTATTTGGCAATCTTCGTATTGCTTTGCCTCTATTTCATACTAGTCGTATAATTCCTCCTCCGACTAGTCTGAAATAGAGCCAAAGCAATACGAAGATTGCCAAATAATAGCTTTATTCATCAACTCATAGCACTGCTTTACAAATAAAGAGAGAAAACTGCTTATATGAAATACATCTCCTTTGTTGTGGGTATCATACGCGGAGTCCTCGCTCTCACCGTCATCAATCAACTTATCGAATAAGCATTTCCACATCTTAATCGTCTGTCTCAGTGCTTCCTCGTAGTCTATGTCGTATATCGTTTGCAGACGCCTCGTTGTTTTCAATATCTCGTTATGAATATAATCGGTTTGTAGCTTTTGTATGTTCACGAGCAGATTGTAGTATTTTTGACGTAAAGTCTTCATCATAGTTGGAATATAATCATCCATAGCATTTGCACCAGACTCATCCTCGTCGTAACCTTGGCTTGTATATCGCTGTTTTCTCTCGTCAATGTCAATCTTACAATCTCATGCGATAGGTTTACTAAACATGTTTTTCCACACGTTATATTTGACCTGTTTCCGCAAGTGGGTAGGTTGATCTATTTCACCAGGATGGATGAGTTCGTCATCTGAAGGGCATTTTCTCTTTCGTCGTTCCATTTCATTCCCGCTCCTATGAATCATCTGCCTCTCTGGGACTCATCATTTCCATTCAGTTTGAACCACTGTGCAGCTGTCCTCGTATATAATCCCTCTCCCACTTGTTCACTCCTCTTAGCGAACCATTCTGGATCGTGAGATGGTATGCGTTGCATTTGAGTTGATGGAATATGAATTGGGGTTGGACGAGGTGGCAGTTGTTGTCGCCCTTCTTCTTTCACGAGTTCCTCATGCGCTAGCGCCCAGGACGTCTTTCCACATACCGTAGGGCCACTCTCCGTCATCGTATAGGGATGCTCTACTCCATTTGGTGGACGTATAGGGGGATTCGGTGGTGTCTCTTGACTATGCATTAGACGAATATGTCTGAGCATACTATCGGGACGAGAGAGTGTCTTCTCACAAAACGTACATGTAGTCGACATGGTACCCGGTCAGATGATGGATACAGACTGAGGCTAATGGTGTACAAACGACCTTATATGACCGCACACACACACACACACACACCCTCCTCCTCCTCCACCTCCACCACACACACACATCCTCCTCCTTCTCCACCACACTCTCACACTCCACACACACACACACATACACACCCCCCTCTTCCTTCTCCTACTACTATAGTATTGTTTCTAAAATAAGATATTTTCGTATGGTTCGATAGGCACTCGTGAACATCGCGAAAAGTGATCAATCACACGTGTCCACGGGTATAAGGTATGACGCTGTAGGGACCTATTCGTGGTAAGCTACAAAGTAATAATTTTCGACGCCGAATAGCGGCGAAAGTTAGAGATACGATAAATTAGAATAGGGGCTTTACGGTAGACCTCGACACTAGGAATACAACGCCGTAAACAGCGTGCGCATATGTCGCTTATTTCTCGAGAAATGGTCAAGTCACGTGACACCGATTATCGTCTAATTGCGGCGAAAGTTACCGTAGGGCGATAAAATTGTATAGGGCCTTTATTGTGCATCTATACGAGAGGAATACGACGCCGTAAGCAGCGAGTCTCTATCCGTCTTAGTTCCCGAGATATCGCCATGGATAATTTATAGAAAATTTATAGAAAATCGGCAAAGTCCAAAAAAAAAAAAAAAAAAATCGAATTTTTTTTTTACCCCCGAAACGAAATTTGGACGCCCTAGGGGTATAACTGAGGAATTTACTCATTTCATGCCTCATTCAACACTATCAACATAGGAATCAATGCGACTTCGGTCCCGAATTAGCCGCCTGCCTTCATTAGTCACGCTCCATCGCTAACTATAGACACGGACCGCTGAACGGATATAGAACACCGCACACGCTTCTCACGCTATAGCCACGGTTCGGTGAACACCGCACCTCCGGGTTATAGCTCTATATATAGACGATGAACACCGCACCTTCGGGCTATAAGTATGGATCCATAAATAGACCACAACCTCGAACACCGCAAAAAAGCTATAGACACGGTTCGCTGAGCGGACATAAAACATCGCAAACATCTCGGGCTATTGTCGCGGTCCGGTGAACAGACGTTGACCTACAACCTCTTTGGGCTATGGTCATGACACTATCGATAGATGAACACCGCACGACTTCAACCTATTTATGACGTCACGACGTCATCGGCTTCCCCGGCTTCCCTGGCCCAGAACTCTCCTATTACATTCTACTCATGTAGCTGAAGACACTCTCATCAACGTGCAGACCTCCCCACACAGATAAAGATGTTCGCGTCCATGTAGAAACGTTTGTATCCAGTAGAAGATTCTCTCATAAACACCGAGACCCCCACACTCAGGTTAAGATGTTCTCGCCCATGTAGAAACGTTTGCACACAGGTAAAGACTCTCTCATCAACGTAGAGACGCCCCCACTCAGATAAAGATCTTTTCTTTCATGTAGAAAATTTCGCACCCATATGAAAACTCTCTCATCAACGTAGAAACGTCCCCACCCAGGTAAAGATGTTCTCGCCCGAGAAGAAACGTTCCTCTCATGTCAAGTCTCCCGCATCAACGTAGAGATGTCCCCCCCACCCAGATAAAGATATTCACTTTCATGTAGAAAAGTTCGCACCCATATGAAGACTCTCTCATCAACGTAAAAGATGTCCCCTCCCAGGTTAAAATTTTCTCGTCCATGTAGAAATGTTTGCACCCAGATGAAGACTCTCTCATCAACGTAGAGATGTCTCCGCCCAGGTTGAGATGTTCTCGCCCATGTAGAAATGTTTGCACCCAGATGAAAACTCTCTCATCAACGTAGAGACGTCCCCAACCAGGTAAGGGACGTTCTCGTCCAAGTAGAAACGTTTACACTCAGTTGAAGACTCTTCCATCAACGTAGAGAAGTCCCCATTCAGGTAAAGATGTTCGCGTTCAAGTAGAAACGTTTGCAGATAAATGAAGACTCTCTCATCAACGTAGAGACGTCCCCTTCCAGGTAAAGACGTTCTCGTCCATGTAGAAGCGGTTGCACCCAGATGAAGTCACCACAATGTCAACGTAGAGATGTCCCCTCCCACATTAAATTGTTCTCTTCCATGTAACGGACGTTCTCGTAAATGTAGAAGCGTTTGCACTAAGGTGAAAACTCTCATCAACGTAGAGACGTCCCCAGCCAGGTAAGAGACGTTCTCATCCATGTAGAAGCGTTTGCACCCAGGCGAAGACTCTCTCATTAACGTGGAGACGTCCCCATACAGGTAAGGGACGAGAACGTTCTCCAAGTAGAAGAGTTTGCACCCATGTGAAGACTCTCAGATCAACGTAGAGACGTCCCCAGCCAGGTAAGAGACGTTCTCATCCATGTAGAAGCGTTTGCACCCAGGCGAAGACTCTCTCATTAACGTGGAGACGTCCCCATACAGGTAAGGGACGAGAACGTTCTCCAAGTAGAAGAGTTTGCACCCATGTGAAGACTCTCAGATCAACATAGAGACGTCCCCAGCCAGGTAAAGATGTTCTTGTCCAAGTAAAAACGTTTGCACCGATGTGAAGGGTCTCTCATCAACGTGGAGATATCCCCACCCAACTAAAGATGTTCTCATCGATGTGGATACGTTTGCACCTAGCTGAAGACTCCTTCATCAACGTAGGGACCTCCCCACCCAGGTTAAGATGTTCTCGTCCATGTAGAAAAGATTCCTCCTAGCTGAAAACTGTCTCACCTACGTAGGAGTAATGGGGCGAGGGGGGTCTTCACATGAGACCTTAGTAAAGACTTAACCTGGGTAAAGACGTTCGCATCCGAGTAGAAAAGTCAGCAACGTAGAGATGTCGTCCCTCAATGTAAAGCCGTTTGCGTTCAAGTAGAAACTTTTGCAGTCAGGTCTCGTCAACGTCTAGATTCTCTCGTGAAAGTAGAGATATATCCACCCTGGTAAAGATGTTCTCGTCCATGTAGGAACGTTCGCACCCAACGTTTGCACCCATGTGAAGACCCTCTAATCAACGTATAGATATCCCCCCTTACCAAGTATAGATGTTGTCGTCCATGTAGGAACGTTTGCACCTAGCTGAAAACTCTCATCAACGTAGGGGTAATGGAGCGGGGGGGTCATCATAGAAAATCTTTACATTGAGGGAGGACGTCTCTACGTTGACGACAGAGTCGTCATCTGGGTGCTGACTTTTTCTACTTGGATGAGAACGTCTTTACCCAGGTTAAGATGTTCTCGTCCAGGTAGAAATGTTTGCACTCAGGAGTAGACTCTCTCTTCAATGTAGAGATGTCCTGTCCCAGGTAAAGATGTTCGCGTCCATGGAGAAACATTTGCACCCAAATGTAGACACTCTCGTCAACGTAGAGGCGTCCCCACCCAGGTAAAGACGTTTGCGTTCAAGTAGAAACTTTTGCAGTCAGGTCTCGTCAACGTTGAGACCTCCCTATCCAGGTAAAGATGTTCGTGTCCACGTAAAAACGTTTGCAACCATGTGAACGCTCTCTCATCAACGTGGAGATGTCCCCACCTAAGTAAAGATGTTCTTGTCCAAGTAAACATTTTGCACCTATGTCAAAGCTCTCTCATCAACGTGGAGATGTCCCCACCCTGGTTAAGATGTTCTCGTCCATGTAGAAAAGTTTGCTCCTTGCTGAAAACTGTCTCATCTGCGTAGGGGTAATGGGGCGTGGGGGGGGGTCATCAAAGAAAATCTTCACATTGAGGGAGGATATCTCTACGTTGTCGACTTTTCTACTTGGATGAGAACGTCTTTACCCAGGTTAAGATGTTCTCGTCCAGGTAGCAATGTTTGCACTCAGGAGTAGACTCTCTCTTCAATGTAGAGATGTCCTCTCCCAGGTAAAGATGTTCGCGTCCATGGAGAAACATTTGCACCCAGTAGAAGACTCTCTCAAAACGCCGAGACCCCACACTATAGTTAAGATGTTCTCGTCCATGTAGAAACGTTGGCACCCATACGAAGACTCTCTCATCAACGAGAAACGTTGGTAAATAGGTTCTCTTCCGAGAAGAAACGTTCCTCCTATGTCAAGTCTCCCTCATCAACGTAGAGACGTCCCCTCCCAGGTTAAGATTTTCTCGTCCATGTAGAAATGTTTGCACCCAGATGAAGACTCTCTCATCAACGTAGAGATGTCTCCGTCCAGGTTGAGATGTTCTCGTCCATGTAGAAATGTTTGCACACAGATGAAGACTCTCTCATCAGCGTAGAGATGTCTCTGTCCAGGTTGAGATGTTTTCGCCCATGTAGAAATGTTTGCACCCAGATGAAGACTCTCTCATCAACGTAGAGATGTCTCCGCCCAGGTTGAGATGTTCTCGCCCGTGTAGAAATGTTTGCACCCAGATGAAAACTCTCTCATCAACGTAGAGACGTCCCCTCCCAGGTTAAGATTTTCTCGTCCATGTAGAAATGTTTGCACCCAGATGAAGACTCTCTCATCAACGTAGAGATGTCTCCGCCCAGGTTGAGATGTTCTCGCCCATGTAGAAATGTTTGCACCCAGATGAAAACTCTCTCATCAACGTAGAGACGTCCCCAACCAGGTAAGGGACGTTCTCGTCCAAGTAGAAACGTTTACACTCAGTTGAAGACTCTTCCATCAACGTAGAGAAGTCCCCATTCAGGTAAAGATGTTCGCGTTCAAGTAGAAACGTTTGCAGATAAATGAAGACTCTCTCATCAACGTAGAGACGTCCCCTTCCAGGTAAAGACGTTCTCGTCCATGTAGAAGCGGTTGCACCCAGATGAAGACTCTCTCATCAACGTGGAGATGACCTCACCCAAGTAAAGATGTTCTCGTCGATGTAGAAACGTTTGTACCTAGCTGAATACTCTCTCATCAACGTACAGACCTTCCCGCATTAGAAAAGTTCCAAAGGTAGATACGTTTCCATCCAGGTAAAAATGTTCTCACCAGGTTAGAGAAAATCTCAGATAAAATTATTAACCAGGTGAAAAGGTTGAATATTCACCACAGTAAACATCCCCACCCAAAAACGAACGGGCTTAATCTGTTAGAAACATTTCCACCAATGCATACATTTTAACCTACCTGTCCTGGGCTTTTTGGGACCGCTTCAGCACCCCCACCCCCACACACTCTCCAAAGATTATTCTTACCTCTTTAGCTAGAGGGCTGAATCTAACTAAACTATATCCTAGGGTCTACCGGGAAATGTATAAAAAAATGTAAAAAAAAGACAGTCGATGACATTACATTGATGTCATTTTTCGAAGACATTTCTTGGTCGATTTTCGTTCAGATTCTTCACAAAAACTGCATGATAAATTAGTAAATAATAATCTGATGTGAAATTAAAAAGTTTTTGCCCACTTTTCCTTGCACAAAATTAGGAATTTTGAAAATCTGTCTTTTCTGATACCTCACATGGCCGTCACTTTGAATTTACTCATGATTCTCTACTCAGGGTGGTTATGCAAATAGGCTCAAAATGATACCAATATAATAAGCTACAAAATCACGGAGTGTCAGATCTCAATCTTTTGTTGTTCCTGAGATACTAGTCTATGGGCTTACGTAATATTTTCCAGATTTGTCATTTTTTCGGGTAGATTCTTGGCACTCATGTCTAAACACATCTAGAAAGTTCGCTGATTAAGAAAAGAATGGGTGCCAGTTTTTGCATTAACATTTGGGACCTCCATTTTGAATTTCAAAATGGCCATCATCGAAAATCATTTTTTAAACATAATTGCCAATTATTCATTCAAATGTCATCCAATATTTGTTTCATTTTATCTAAACTCTTATAAAGGGGCCAACCATTCATTGGAAACAAAATAAGAACACTATAAATACTCTAAATTAGCAAAAATCCAAGATGGTCACCAGATTTCAGGATTTGTTTACGTAGCCCCATATAGTATAGTCCCATACTAGGGGTATAGGACCAATGTTTGTCCCACTGGGAAACGTACTTCTAGACATTTGCGGTATGGTTGTTTTGATTTGTTTTGTCTCGTCAAGACAAACATGATAGGAAGTGTCCCGGCACGAAACGGTGAAATTTTTGAAAAAGTTTGAGGTCTGTCTATAGCCCCATATAGACCCATATACTGGGGTATAAGCCCAATGTATGTATAAATCCATACTGGGTGGACGTGTTGGAGTCTAGGTGAGTCCCTGGTGGTCCAATGGTGTCGTATGAGGTCTTATTTTGAAGCTCTCATGCAGGAGCACTTGACTACACTAATAATTCGTACGTTGTCAATAATCGGCGCATGCGCAGCCTGGCCGTAGTATAGAAAGCAGGCATTTTTGGGGGTGTGTGTGGGTGTGTTTGGGTTAGAGATGGGCTATTCACGGTTCGAATGGGTCGTGTGAGGTATCCATGTGAAGCCTATGTAATGGAGCATCTGGTGGCGTGGATGTGGGGTAGAAATATGGTCATTCTGCGCATGCGCAGTCTGGCCGTAGTATAGAAAGCAGGCATTTTGGGGGAGTATGTGGGTGTGTGTTTGGGGTAGAGATGACCGCTATGGGTCCGAATGGGTCGTGGAAGGTGTCAAAGTGAAGCTTGTGTGGGTTAGAGTCAGAATGGTGTGTTTTCAAATGCAAGTCGCGCCAATCTGCGCATGCGCAGTTGGTTGTAGTAAGTAAAGTGGCCATTTTGGGGTAGTGAAGGAAGGTATTTGGTGTAGAGAGGGACCATCCTTGGTCCGAATGCGTCGTGTGAGGTGTCATTTTGTAGCTCTTGGGGTGTAGACCCCAATTTGAGGGATGTTCACGTCATCTGTGACGTCATTGGTGACGTCATCAGTACGAGTAGTAGCCAAAGTGGACATTTTGGGGCAGTAAAAGGAAGGTATTTGGTGTAGAGAGGGACCATCCTTGGTCCGAATGCGTCGTATGAGGTGTCATATTGTAGCAACGCCCGCCAGCGCCAAGCTTAACGCTTCAACGCCCTGGTGAAATAGCTCAGAATTCTGATTTTCTAGATATTCCATGTAATTGTCACTAATTCTTCGAAATGCAGTGACGCCCGTCAACGCTTGTAGTTATGCCTTAACGCTCTAACATAACGCCTTGACGCCATGATATAGACCGGAGAGAGAACAACAACAACAAAAACAAGGATGACACATGAGAGAACAACAACAACAAGAAGTTTTTTCATATAGTTTATTTTCCCCAATGTTACATCATACCCACGCTGGGAGAGCCGCGTTGGGTATGTTTACAACTCAAAAAGACTCTTGCCCAATCAGAGGCCACCA
The DNA here is from genome assembly GCA_036873755.1 of Hanleya hanleyi. Lineage (NCBI taxonomy): Eukaryota > Metazoa > Mollusca > Polyplacophora > Lepidopleurida > Hanleyidae > Hanleya > Hanleya hanleyi. Next base: position 170,007 of record JAVTVY010044802.1, read on the forward strand.
TTTGCATCTATCATATTCGTTCCTGTCCGTTAGATGTAGTCTTGTCCAATCAGAAGTCGCCATTTCAGCAAGTTCCATCTTTGGCCATGTTCGCTCTGAACCGTTTATTCTAATCATCGTCGGACAGGCCTGGATATTCTTCGGGCAGCATGTCCTGAAACAGTTGTTTGCGCATTCTGATCGCATTTTCCAGGGCCACGGTGGGTGGTAGCCCCATAGCCTCCTCCAAGTGACGCTTGGCCTTCATGATGGACCTGTGCGTGGGGTCGCCTTTCATTTCAAGCGGTAGTAAGGTATACTGTTCATAGATCGCCATGGCTGTTTTCCTGATGCGGGGGCGCATTTGGGTGTACGTCTGTTGTAAATTATCCTCTCCGGCGTCCTCGATCGCTGCAGCGTAAGTATTGATAGCTGCTGTCACAATACGATCCCAGAAGGTAGGTTCTGCCTCACTTTCCACGGACGTATGCTGACTATCTGAGGTCAAGCTCTCCGTATCACTAGATAGACTCTCAGCAATCTCTGTTTCGGTATCAGTCGATACACTCTCAGCAGTCTCTGTATCAGCATCCCCCTCAACGGACTCCTCGGAGTCTTCAATCCCATGTATATTGTCCTGGTGTCGCATCATATCGTAATGTCTGGTGAACGTGCGTTCGCACTCAGAGCAAGTATAAGTCATGTTGACGGTTGAACGTCGACTGTGCGTGTTTTTGGAAATACGCTCGCTTTTATAGACAGTAACGCCCGTCAACGCTTAGCTTAACGCTTCAACGCCCTGGTGAATTAGCTCAGCTCTGATTTCCATGGAATTGACACCAATTCATCGAAATGCAGCGACGCCCGTCAAAGCCCGTCGTTACGCCTTAACGCCCGTCTCAACACCCGTCAACGCCCAGCTTAACGCTTCAACGCCCTGGTGAACTAGTTCAGAAGCTCTGATTTTCATGGAATTTATTTGGTTCACATTGGATATGCATTATTACATACTGTGAGCAGAAAATATTTGTCATATACCAGTAGTCCGTGAGCTACTGGGGCTCACCTTGCACCCCCCCCCCCACTACAGACCGAAACTATGTTTTTTATGTGCTTTAGGACATGTCAAATAAGAAACAATTTGTTAACAGTCGATAAACTGGGACTCACTACCCTTTTAATCACTTTGAAATTACTCCTGTGTTAATAAGTACAATTTTTGTGACAATAGGGGGTAGGGTTACAAGAATAGTCTTATCTTCCATAATTATTATCCAATCTTTATAATGTTGGCCACATATTATTCAGCATTGATTGCTGCATCGAATATTTACAAGATAATATCACTATTTGTTGGGTATGACATCACACAGGGACCATACATACAAAAGTAGCAGTAGTAGCGAAAGCGGGCGTTTTGGGGTGCATGAGGGTGTGCTTGAGCGATTGAGGGACCATTCTTGGTTCGGATGCGTCGGGTGAGGTGTCAAAGTGAAGCCCTCGTTATGTAGGAGTAGTAGACAAAGTAGGCATTTTGAGGATGCGGAGGAAGGTTTTTGGGGTAGAGATGGACCATCCGTGGTCTAAATGGACCGTGTGGGGTGTCCCTCTGCATCTACATGCAGAGAGTTACAAGATGACACCCCACACGGTCCATTTAGACCACAGATGGTCTATCTCTACCCCAAAAACCTTCCTCCGCATCCTCAAAATGCCTACTTTGTCTACTACTCCTACTGATGACGTCACCAATGACATCACAGATCATGTGGAGATCCCTCAAGCCGTGGTCTACATAACGAGGGCTTCACTTTGACACCTCACCCGACGCATCCGAACCAAGAATGGTCCCTCAATCGCTCAAGCACACCCTCACGCACCCCAAAACGCCCGCTTTCGCTACTACTCCTACTTTTGTATGTATGGTCCCTGTATGACGTCATACCCAGCAAATAGTGATATTATCTTGCAAATATTCGATGCAGCAATCAATGCTGAATAATATGTGGCCAACATTATAAAGATTGGATAATAATTATGGAAGATAAGACTATTCTTGTAACCCTACCCCCTATTGTCACAAAAATTGTACTTATTAACACAGGAGTAATTTCAAAGTGATTAAAAGGGTAGTGAGTCCCAGTTTATCGACTGTTAACAAATTGTTTCTTATTTGACATGTCCTAAAGCACATAAAAAACATAGTTTCGGTCTGTAGTGGGGGGTGCAAGGTGAGCCCTAGTAGCTCACGGACTACAGTAAGAAGTTGCACATTCATACCAATATTTCTTGATAATAACGTCGAAAACAGGTTAATATCCATGCAAACGAGTTCAGATGAACAGTTGTCTCAACTGTAATGCATTTCAAACCCAAACTATTTGCGCACATTTTGATTACATGTTTAAAATAATGTTGAATAACAAAAAATCATACAGATCGGCTAAAAAAAGGCGGCCATTTTGAAATTCAAAATGGAGGCCCTAAATGTTAATGCAAAAACTGGCACCCATTTTTTTCTTAATCAGTGATGTTTCTAGGTGTGCTTAAACATTGGTGCCAAGAATCTACCCAAAATTTAGCTTTTTTTACATAAGCCCACAGACTATACGTTAGAAAGGCCTGATAGGGTTGACCATCCACCAGACGGAACTGTTTTTCTCCATATACGGTACTACCCTACATGTAGGCCTACTAGTAGAAACGTTTCCATACGGGTACATCTTGTGGTGGAATGAAAGTTAATTAGCACAATAAAAGGAAATGAAAGACATGAAATGTGTGGATTCCTTCGCGTTATACCACATGGTGGCCAATTAAGGATTACGGAGCTGACATTCATTAATTGGGTGTATGAAGGAGGCTATCCAGGGAAACATTTCCCCATGATTGATACAGGAGATCAAATTAGATTTTGAGTAACCACCCCAAGAAAATCTGCAATTAAGACAGGCTTGGTGGACTGGACAAGTTCTAGCTCGAGAGCTTAATATAGCCACTTTGGAAGGAAGGAGTGGATCAATCGATTCCATTCTCTAATTTAGAGAGTTTGATAAAAACATTAACATTTTCATCAGGCAATTCACACGGGGAGATTAACAGACTGAGTTCGGACAATTCAGATTCGATTTTTTAATCAATGTCTACGTCAGTTAAAAGGAAGAAACGCATGATTGAATGAGATATAAGCTGAATAGCTAGCAGGTCCTCCGCCAAGTAGCCTGTGTGAGAGCGTACAGCATATACCCTTCCGATATCTCCTTAAATAGAACTTGGAAAGTGGATAGGTGTAGTGGAAAGAGACGTTTATCTGGAATTGTTGAGGCAAGTTAAGGAGGTTTGGGAAGCAGTAATGGGTAGTGTAACACTGGAATTTAAGTCTGTACTTGTATATGGATTTGTGAACGGTGAGGTTTATACATCGATGGGTGGAATAGATCTCAAGATATCGCGTTCACAACATAGATGGGTACAATATGGGTGAGTGAAATCCAAGATGATCAATGGCAGCCATATTGGATTACATACTACCTCAATGAAAATCAATACCAATGAAAGCTCGTGTGAAACACGGGCAAAGAGCATTTCCCCAGATAATTTTGTAACCCATAATTTGGTACTCACAGGGCTTTAGATCTCCCCAATTTGGGCACACCCCTTATGGGTGGCAACAATTTTTTTGGGATGAGACAAAGGGTGGGGCACACACCCCTGGAGGATGAGCATTCACGAATCATCCCTGGTAGAAATGCCTCGGAGAAGGGATTTCTTCACCAATGGGCGAAACCCAGTGTGACGCAACACCAACTTTATTTTGCATTTCATGGACCCACCGACATTAAAAAATCGAATAAAAATAAAATTTCAAATTGCCACTTTTATATTTCCTATGAAAGTTTGAACATAAAGACTTTAACCCTCTTTTTATTTCTGATTGTATGAATTAGGCTGTTGTACTCTATCTGAAACAATGCCAGCAAATAAAAATGCCAAACAACAAAAAATAAATACCTTTCACTATAATTTTTCACTGTAAGTCAGTGAATTGTTGTTGTAAAATGCTGCTAATATTATTTAGGCAATAAGGGCATTCAATGTAGATCAGGAACCTTCACTGGCTGTGTGATCTATCACTCTGTCACGGTACCCATATTTCGACAGTGATGCAGTATGTCAGAGCTAGGAAATGGAGGGTGTTTCAACAACTCAGCCGATACAGCATGGTTTAAGTTGAAGCATGAAGCTGTTGGAACAAGTGCAAAATTCGTTAAATTGTTCTGGAAGACAACCACAGCCACAACAAAATGATGACAATGTTAGATTTGGAATGTATGTTGGCAGTTAACATGTGACTTAACATACAGTTTTTGACCTTGAGAAAACAGGTCAACATCAGTCATATTCAAAGAATTCAGGTCCATCATCAGATGCATATATGTGGTATCAATTTAGAATGCCCAGCTATATTTCATGTTATATCATAATATAAAGTATATAACCTAGAGAAAATAGGTTCAGTTAAATGGGATAGGCTTCTAGTCAGTCACCAATTGCACAAGTATGATGAATTTGGAGAGCTCATCTTCACTCCTTTAAAATTTATTGCTTATGCTAAATTTGACCGCGATAAAACAGGTGAAGGTCAGTCAATTTCATTAATTAGGCTTCTGATCCATCCAGGGTCCGAAATAGAAAACTTTTGATGACCTGCTGGGTTTTTTTCTTCAGAGAAAAGTCGCAGGTCAAATTGAACATCACCTGCTATTTTTATAATTGGACAGCTATTGTTTTCAACCTGTGCAAATTCAGACGAAAATAGTTAATTTAACATCATACAGTAAGGATCATTCATTTGTTAAGTTTCTTATGCATTTTATCTATCCAATTTCACAGGAAAATAAACTATAATTTGAACCATGATCTCTTGTTAATATGCATGTACACATGTACAGATTGACAGCCCTTATTAGTTACTAGAGGCTGTCTGAGAGTGAACATTATTGAACTTTAATGATGTGATTCAGGTGTTACAATACACACTCCACAAATGTGGTAACTCGCATGGGAATATACAATTATGAAACATGCGAGTTACAACATTTGTAGGTTTCCATCAATTCTGATGTGGATTGCCAGAAAAATTATACCTATATTATCTTAAAATGACAAGTCTTATCCAAACTTCATGTCATGTAGAAGTATTCAATGTAGGTACATACCCACTTTATCACCATACTTTATTCATTTGTGCACAGTTTACTTAGTTCTTGCCAGATAACCAGGTTATGTATTGTTTTCATCAATTAGAGTGTGTATTGTATCACCTGAATCACACCATTTGTAGATCGCGGTCAGGTTATCGCTTAACAATTTCTGAAAATGACAGCATTTTAATATCCGTCCTACTGGCTAACCTATTCATAAATGTGTATTGGCTAAGATCACATTATGCCTAGTATATATACATGTACTGTGCGTATGGAACTGTTTGTAACTTTGTTCACTGCTGAAGATGCTATAACTAATAGCGAACTATACAGAATGAAATTTGTCATCTCTACTCGGAGTTGATTTTCTTCTCTATTATTGGAAAATCATCAGTGCTTCCAATGGATTACTTCAATTAGATATACTTATAAAAATTTCCCAGGTGGGATGTGCCATATAGCAGGTATGTAGAAGTTCCACTTCAAAATCTTTCTACTTTTTCAGTTCAAAAAATAATTATCAACATTTGTAACTATGCTGTCAAAATGCAATGGTATGTGCAACTTCACATCTTCAGTTTCAAATAAATTCTGGGGACTTCCACATAAAACAAAAAATTGTGCATTAACTGAGTGATAATTTGTGATTTTATTCATTGAAAATTGGCCAGAATGCATCCCCAGAAATCTGGAAGCCCAGGGCTATGACAGTAAATGGAGAGAGAAATAGCACTGATTTTGGAAATGACACAGTCTACTAGCCCACTTATGTAAAGTGCATTATGCAATAAGTCAAATCGTCGCTATATAGCTGAAATATTGCTGAATGCGACGTTAAACCCTAATTCTCTCTCTCTCTCCTGCAATAAGTCAACAATTACAGGTCTTATTACCTGAATGGTCAACATGCACTCCTATAATATAAGGCCTGAAAGGTAAAGCAGAATATCAGTGTTACAGTATGTCTATTCGACAAAAATGGTCAGACTTCAAGCTCACTTGAATCCTTTCTCCATACTGACCAGACACCCATGGCAGCATATTTTAGTTATGTGTGTAAGCAGGGGTTGCTGTAGCCTTGATTTAGATATATTTAGCTGGCTTTTACCCTGTGCCACATGATTATGCCAGCACTAACAGCACCAATGTCCTTACAATCCATTTTTAAAACATAATGTTAATAAAATTAGTAATTGTAAAAAAGAATGTATAAGGAGATATAAATGAAGCATTGTGTTGATGGGCTGCAAAATCCGTATGAGAGGTGGGCCTTCAATTTCAATCAATCAAACAAAAACCTTTCAGTCCTTTGAAATCCTTTGTCTGTCTGACAATAATAAACTTCATGAACAGTTGAAACACCAATAAGTTTACTGTCTATAGTTCCACCCAATGATGAATAATATCACGAACCTACATGATGAAGCAAACTCCTCAGATGTGGCCTGGGGAATGTATAGATATTGGACTCAAGTCATGAGAATTTCATATATTTCAAAAAATGGCCATTTGGCCCTACATGGGATGTGAATTATAACACTGGGAATGTTATATTGATGTTCAGCAAAATAGAATTACTTTTCCCTGATTAAGAAGCAAATTTTCATTTTTGTGAATACAAAATCTTATTTTGAGATGCAAAAATGCGTCTCCATGAATCACCAACACCACCAAAATCTTGTCAGTTCTTTGCCTATCTTGCAAGATCATTATATCCAAATTTCATGGAAATCAAACACGTTGTTCAGAAGATATGATGTTACACATGTTTACCTGCATTCATGTCTATAGCGCCATCTAGTGATGACCAAATGCCACGAAAAACAAGCGAGTGAAATCTAAAGCCCTAGGGAGATGGCACATAAAAGTTTAATGGAAAAAACTTTAATCGTGATAATGGTTATTGAGGTTTTGACGTTAAGTCAGATAAATGAGATTTTTCATTTAAATGGCAATTTGATTCGCACGGAAAGGGAATTATCATGTCGGCAATCCTATATTTATGCTTGGCAACCTAGAATAGAACAGTTTTTAAATATTTCTCCAAGCGAATTTGTGAATTTTCATTTGACGAAAAACTTTTTTGTTTGAGACGCAAAAAACTTGCCTTTATAATTATGCCAGCTACACCAAAACTTTTTCAGCACATTGACTATCCTTCAAGACCATTGTAATAAAATTTCAAAGAAATCAGACAAGCCGTTCAGACGAAACCGTCAGAGAAAGGTTCACCTAGGCTCTGACTACAACGCCACCTAGTGGTGAGCAGCGGGTATCGAAACACAACCAGACAAATTTCCCAGGCCTAAAGAGATAGTACACCAAGTCTGACCCGAAAATATTTAACAGTTTCAGAGATATTCACGTTTAAAGCCGCGGCGGCGGCGGATCCGGCGGAGCCGTTTCTCATGAAAACATAAGAGCATCCACTTTGTGGAAATGCTCTAATTACTTTGATTTATCACCAGCAGGCATCCTTAAATAAGTGAAGAACAGTTCTGATGGTAAAGTAATCCAGTTCTCCGTCTGTGCAGGGGTCATTAAGTACTTGAACATCAGAAGTTTTGTTATTTTGTTTGTAAAATTTATCTGTAGTTGCTTGGAAGCTGGTTATACTACAACTAACATTGATTTACTGCTGATTAATGAAGTGTAGAAATGACAGGATGTAAGTCTAACCAGACTAAAATATGTACATGGATTTCATGAGGATAGATATTGCTGTACCGGTATCAATTATCTGAATTTATTATTTGTAAACTACATGCAATAAAATGAAGGATTTTACATATATGCATCAGCGCATTTGAAGTGTTACAGAGATTCAATGTGGAAAATGAATGCATTATGACCATTAGATAACGATACCCTGCTTGGCTGTCAGAGTATACTGTTGTATTCATTTACAAGGAATAGTGCACTCCGCATCTATTTCTTGTACCTCTTCTGTATTGTCAACATGATTATTAGCATGGACTGCCTAATTGACGACTTCTCTACCTCGATCTCCAATCTGTGCGAGGCAATATGCGATCAGTTTTCTTTACCCATCTTATCTTTTGCCCATCTGGCTGCAGTCTGTATGAGATTCTTGATGCAACAAGATATAAGAGAGTAAAGAATACTATTCAGTACAATGAAATATTAGATTCAGCCAAACAGGGTAGCCCATCCAGTTACCATTAGCAATGATATTACACATCTGCAAGTTTGTATGACTATTGTGGAGCCACCTTCACTTGCATACATACATTTCCTGAAACCATTATCCTGAATCTGGTTGAGTAGCCAATGACGTCATTGCTGTAAACTGAGATTATCCAAGTTAAAACTAGTCTTTTGTTTCCCTTGTAGCTCAAAGCATTTTGCAAGACCAGGTGAAATAATATCAGATATGAATGGGCACCAATACTTGCAGCAGCGAACAGATGTCGGCACAAAGTTGCAGAAGTACTCAGATCAAACTAGTGTTTATAGAAAATATACCTAGTGTACATAAATTAACATTGGGAAATTTGACAATTATTAAATATACATCTGCTATCACAGGTCAGAACAAACAACATTGATGAAAAATATACAGAGAACAAAATTATGTAATATCTATAATTGTATGTACAAACGTATTGTATGATGAAGACAAATCGGGGTGTAGCCATGGACGACAGCTTGTGACCAACAAACTTAGTCAAGTCTTAGGTGCCATCCTTTGTCATTCATTCAATCATCTAGTTCAAGTTTCAGCAATATATTTTAACGTTCAGTAAAAAATGTATCAGCCAGCTCATTTGAAAATGTTCTAAAATTATAAATACACAGTGACAAATAAGCACCTTGGTTCAGGCACAAATTGGTTCAGAAATGTGGTGGTGTTTTCCAGAATACAATACTTTCTCTGATAATTCAAACACAGTTAATTGTTTATTTTCTCACTCAGATATAGTGGGGTGGCCAAACAAATTTTTGCAACAGGAATTTCTTCCTAAATTCATTTGTGATTGACTGGATTTTCTTCTATTTTCTGTTTGAAAATTTGAATTGATCAATCAAGTGTACTGGATTATCTCCCTTCCCAGTGTTGATGCTGCATTGGCAGCAAATCCAAGGCACATAGCAGCATTCAGGAGTGAGTGTAGATGAACTCTCTACATGGATTGTGACCTATATATATGGTTGTCGACCTTCTCACTGAACAGAAATTATTACAAGTCTTGAGGGACATTATTATTTGGGCTGCAAGTCCGAGATCAATTTCACAAAATGCACGAAATATTCAACATTATCTGGAGATAAAGGTGGCTCACGGGAAAAACATGCACGTCGTCAGTTTTTTCGCCCGTTAACATCAACTTACTAGCAATAACATACTGATGGTTGCAGATGTTGGGGTGGGGTTCTTCAAAGTTCTTTGCATGAATAATTTGAATGAAAACATATGTTTTATTTGATTCACCAAAAGATACGACAAAGGAGATTCTTTGTTTAAATTATCAAGACACGCCATGGAATGAATGTTTTATCTGTAGTAAATTTTGTACTCTCAAACCACAATTTATTGCGCTTAATTGTTCGAATAATGGATAAATTTCACACGTACGCCACACTTTTTCAGTTCTCATGGCATTTCAGCAAATAAAAACTGAGTTTGATCTCAATGCTCTTCTATGCATTTTTCATATTTATCGCTAAATTGTTGACCCTATTAAGATGGATGAGCATGTGGAGTAAAATCTAGAACAAACACCACAATTTTTTCACGTTTTCCTTTTGGTACACTCCATGGGTACTCACAGTAAAAAAATTAGAGTAGGTCACCAGGCAAACTGTTTGCCCCGTGAGCCACGTTAATTCCCTCTCAACCATGGCATTCTTGTCCCTCTCTGATAATGTGGTCACACAACTATTTCCAAGAGAAGTATGATCAGAAGATTTGGATCCAATCGGTGGGATCATAATTATTCCTATATCATGAAGGATTAATGGGGTTCGCCAGCCCGAACTGACGCCAGGTGGCTACGTGTACCAAGAGGTAAATGGCGCATGCCCATGTCGTTTTTCTGGACGTCACAAAGCAACGTCACAATGTAACGGCGTTATAATTGTTCGTGGCTGGCGATCCCCATTAGCTTTCCATTGTGCAGTTGTCCTAGGACTTCTAATATGAGGTCAGCATGAGTTACCCAGTCAACAGTTTAACATATATTTACAGTTGAGCAAATGGTCAAATCGGCCATCTTCCTGGATTCACAATAAAGTGGAACATGAAATTCAAGCATTCGATACATCGTCTCAATAATCCCTCCAGTTACATTACAATGAAATCTGCTTGTGAGGAAAAATGTATTGGGACCGTCTTTTACTTCCAATTCCAAGTAATGGTTTCTAACCTTGCCATACCAATTTACATTTTCTGCTGCATTTCTGTTTTTTTGGTGTTTTTTTTTTTGCCATATTAAACAATCCTTATGTCGTGATGGTTATAAATAAAAGTAAAATCCTATTTGTGGTGGTCAGTGCTCATGACTTGCTGATGCTGCGTAACATTTTTTCTACTTTCTGGTCATTGTGGATGATGTTACTCTTGACCGCTGCGATAAGATCCATCTGGTCAACTATAGCTTGGTCAATCTCAGACAACTGGGCTTTCAACGGCTCTATTGCTTTGTCCGTAATACTGTAACAAGAGGAGACAGATATACAAGATTAGATACAGCTTGCTTTACAGAAAAGAAATTCTACAACAATTGAGAGATTTGCCAAATTCTCTGCTTCTCTACTTGTAACAGAGTCGTCCCAATGCTGCCATCTTTTGTGCTGTCTCACGGTCAGAAGTATCACGCTGTACGCAGACAGGACACGCCACCCAGTCACATTATTACTGACACTGAGAGAACCAGTCCTTTTTCTATCCTCTTAATGCGGAGCATAAGCAACGAAGTAACAAGTTGCATTTTTCAAGTATTTTTTTTTTATGATCCAGCCCAGGATTGAACCCGGTACCTTGCAAGGAAGAATATAAAACTACCTTTGTTCTCTTCTGAGAGCCAGTGTGTGCTCCTTATTCTCCTTCTTCCACATTTCCAGTTCTTTCTGCATGGCATCCAGATCCTCCTGTACATAGTCCATCACCTTCCCCAGAGGGTTGGCACTACGTGTCAGCGTCTGGATACTGGTACGCAGCTTGTCGATTTCTTTCTGTACCATCTCTCGTTCCTTTCTACGAGCGGCGTCAGACATGGTGGGACGTTCCTGATAGATGAGAGAGAGAGAGAATAATCCTTATCCATAATCCAGTGATGTAAGTGGACTTTTGTCAAAAAACCTGAAAATACCATCCTAGCACTTTAGGCCGGGGTCCAGATGGGGTCCTAGATGGCTGGAGATGCATTCGAGCCAATTTCTGGCAAATAAAATAAGAAAATATGATTGGCAAGCCACTACGTTTTTTGTGTTGTTTTTCAAGCAAAACCTGTTTCATAATACACCCTCATTCTGATTCTGAAATAAGCAAAATTATTTTGAAAATTAATTTCTGTAAATTTATTCAGAGTTCGCCTCTGTCCAAAAAAGATACATTTGCTTCAGCTGGTTTTTATAGTCCTGAACATGAAGCCACGTCGTGTATATTGGTGGGGTACCGTATGGCAAAGTACAAGTAAACGTCATTCCTACTACCCTCCTGCATAGATTTTGTTGCCGTAAATAATACAGGCAGTGTCTGGTTTGACAGTTTATTTTTGCGTCTTGACAGACGCTTTGCCAATTTTGCGTGAGCTTGTAAAGATTTTTTTCCTGAGCTGCCGTAACGTACTCTATCATTACAAATGGTACATTCAGCCAAACCTGGCAAATTAAGTTTCCTTATGTAGTCTGAAAGGTGATCGCGTGACAGTCTTTGTCCTCCAGCCATGACCAACGAAACTCTTTTGATACTCTTATCCACCTCATTGACGTCTATGTCGGCACTGCGATGTAACACGCTCATGATTTTCACTTCGATTTTCACTCCGGCAAAAAAGGCGCAATTTTCACTTCAGACTGCCACGCAATATATCAGGGGTTGAAATGTTTGATCACTGCCAAGGAGCCATTGGCCCCCAAGGTGAAAATTTCGGGGAGCCAAATTTTTTTTTTAGGGGCCACTTTTTTCTTAACAAAGTGACAATTGATACCGTGTTGATTTAGTTTCTTTATTTTAAAATATTACTCTGGAATCATTCAACTTTTTTGATACAATAACGGAGCCACATACCTGATCAATATCATCTGAACAAACACAGAATTGCTGTGTACATGGAGACTGAACTTGCATCATATTGGTAATTTATGCAGACTGAACAAGTTCATTTCTTCTGCGTCATCAGGTGATCCTGAGCCCTCATCATGCTGAGACTCTGGGACCAAGTTATTCCTACTATTTGGGGGTCTTGGCTAAATTAAACTCCAGGAATCAAGATTTTTTTTGATTTTTTATTGTCGGTAAAATAAGAATACATTACTTTTGTAGCTCTGTGTTTACTATGTAGGTTTTTTCCTAAGTTATTGTCCCTTTTGTAACTGATGATAGTTGACATTTTAGACTCTATAAATAATAAGAAACTATTTCAGTAGTCCGCTTCCTGATTTTTCTCAAAGTCCGCTTCCGGATCTTTCTCAAATCCGCAATTTCGTGAATTTGTATAACTATGTGCTCACTGCAAACGATGTTTTTGAAGACTGGCATTTCAAAAACTTGTTGACCACAACTGAATAAAACTGACACCAGTATAAAGCAAAGGATCTGAAGTAATTTACAAGAGCATTTTATGGCCACAGCAACCTGTGCAAATGGCACAAACTCCACTATGAGGCGAGTAGATTTACAACAACAACAACATGCTGCTAAAACTTTCGGAATGAAACGGGACAACTGACACGCTTGTGACTGAATCACTGGACCTTGTTAGTTTATGTCTTCCTAATTTGTAAGTAGACCTTCTTCTAGGCAATATTTTGGTAGTGAAAATGGTTCACATTTGGACTTTAACCAAATATGCAGACTTGTTCAAAAAGTTTCAGGGGCCAAATGGCGAGTAGTCTGTAATTCCGTAGTCGCCAAAACGGATGTACAGTCGCATTTGGCGAGCTGGCGACCGGTTATTTCAACCCCTGTATATCCCATAATAGTTTCGGCTGCTAGCGATTTGAGCGCCAGTACTACAGGGGAGACAACTCTAGTTGTCTTCCGAGTTGTCTCCCGTATCACGTGGCGGACAAATCATTATAAAAATGGCGACTACGTCGGTTCTTCGCTAGAGACGATCGGGATCCAATTTTGAGGATCAAAAATGGTAACAATACATACTTTATCAAGATCAGGTAAAAAATGCGTTTTTGAACACTCAAATATCGATTTAGTCGACATCAAGTATCACTTTCCTGGTAAAACCGGACGAGAATCTAAATTTCTATAAAAACGGAATTTTTTCCAAGTTTCAACAAAAAACCGGATTTCCGGCAAAAACCGGAAGACTTACATCACTGATAATCATATTCACAAATAATTATTGGCATGCTATTGTCAACCACCATGTGATTTAGCTAGGTCATGTATATGGTGAGTATTTTCTAGCAAGACGAAGACTACAAAATGCTTGTCAAGATTCAGTGTAGGAGCTATAAATTAATGCCATGTTGAGGTTACGCTATGAACCATTTGTTGACAATTACAACTTGCAATTGTTTATTTTTTAAAATCCTTTATGCTTCTTGCTTGAAAATAGCTATTCTTTCGAAGATGTGTGATTTGACAGATTCCAAAACAAATATGTAATATATTTTCCACTTGATGATTTTTAACTTGTCCTTACAATTTCTGTTTTCTTCTGTTGAGGTGCGGGTTGATTTCCTCCTTCCAGTTCCTTTTTTGTTTCTAAAATCTTTTTCACCAGTCCTCCTGTACAGACAAAACAGATCATTTGTTGTAAACTCCAGAAACAGTAAGCTTAATGAAAACCCGATGTTGAAACAATTGATTTGGCTTGGAACTACATTCAGTTCCTGGCAAGGAGAGCAATCCCATGTGAGATCCAGTGGCAAGGTACCGTACCCCCAATTATTGCTTTTGTCCTACTCCGGTCAGGTTTTCAGAAGTTATTGTCCGGAAATGAAATTTTAAAATCGCCCCCAGGTGGCGCCACCAATCGGTGGATTGGTGTGATAAACAATTCCAAGCGAGATTGTGAGGTGAGGTACCCACATGCCAAATTTGAAAAGAATCCGTTCAGTTTTTCAAAAGTTATTCTCGGGAAACAAAATTTTAACTTGACCCCCAGGTGGCACCACCTAAATGGCTTATGCGGATCGGCGGTAAAACAATCCCAAGCGAGATCTTGAGGCCGGGTACCCACATACCAAATTTGAAAAGAATCCGTTCAGTTTTCCACAAGTTATTGTCCGGAAACCAAGTCGGATGGACGGACAGACGGACCCAAATACTCTAGTCCCACTTTAGCCCTTCAGGCGTGGGGGAAAAATATCTCATGGGTGAGATTAGAATAAACTCCTTTTTGTAAGGTACCATACTATCTAATATACTCAAACGCTGATCATTTAATATAGCACCTATGTGTATGAGGGGATAATGCCCGGACAGAGAATTGATGGGCAATCTGAAAGGCTGATGTCCAATACAAGAAGTACAACAAAACCAGAAACAAGTAGTATGTTCCTCAGGCATAGTGGAACCATTTTCCGAGTGGGGGGGTTAATATGTCAGCACTTTAGGCGAGGGTCCTAGGTGGTCTCCTTGAAGCTATGGACACCTAGACATGCTAAAGGACTAGGGACATGTTCTGGCCAATTTTCGATGGATAAAATCACAAATCATCACCCAGTTATTGATTGTCATTCTCTCTGGATAACCATCAAACCTATACCCTAGTGTTCATTTTTTATATGCCAGCCAAACACGCAGACATTACACTTGGGGAAGACCATGTTTCGCATACCAAACTTCAGGCGGGAAGAAAGAGCCATTGATTGGCCGACAAGGCTGCTTTCCAGGGAACCGTGAATATATATCACTTTCCAGGGAACCCTCAATTTGAGTCTCTTTCAAGGGAATCCTGAATGTCTCATTTCAAGGGAACCCTGAATGTGCGGGTCTCCCTTTCCTGGAACTCTGAATAGGTCTCTTTCCAGGGACCCCTAAATATGTCTCAATTTCTTGGGCACCTGAAAAGGGTTCGTATTTCAAGGAAATCAGAATATGTCTCACCGTGTGGAGACTCTGATGTCCATTAAGGAGGTTTCAGACAATTTGAAAATAAAATGTCATTTTTCGTATATTTCAACAAGAGGTAGCTCAGACCTTTAACATTCAAAATATAGGATGAAATTCAGGGGTCACCAGGTTTATTTTTGCATAATCGAGGAATTTATATGGTCTGCTATAATGGTTTTACAAATCGGATTATATACGAATTCTCTAATAAATGCCTCTATTTTCATAGAAAAAGCTCCTATTTCCTGAGAAGTTAAAATGTTATTTTCCCCAAAATGCCTCAATATCTCTCTGGAACAATGCTGAATTGGAAAATCTAATAAAAATCGGGGGTCACCAGGCTTCTCTATGAGCCCTGATCCCTCGCCTATCAGGCTGTGAGGATCGCTTATTTTAGCTTTGTGTAAATGAATCGGTATCATATTGGTTCTAACGTTCCAAGATGTAAAGGTCATCGTATTTTATGTGTTAAATATAACTAGAAAGTCAAATGGATTCAGGCATGAAGTATGATTTTTTCAATATCGATGCATCCTTATAAATGCGAAACAAACGTGAAAATACAACCATAAATCTGCATACAATTATGTTCTAATTTATTTCCGTGGAAAACGCTTATAACGCATCTCTGAAGATCTAGGACTTCGGAGCTTCCACGGTCTAAGCGGCCGCAGGACCCCCACCTGTTGGGCTTGGAGGATTTCCTTGTTTTATCGTTGGGTGAATGAATCGTATTGGTAGGCATATTGGATTCCCTTCCAATAACTAAAAGTAATCGTTTTGTATGTTTTAAATATAACTAGAAAGTCAAATGGATGCCGGCATGAGGTGCGATGTTTTCAATATCGATGCTTGCTTATAATTGCGAAAAATCGTGAAAATAGAACCATAAATCTGCATGCAGTATGATCAGTTTAATTTCCGGGAAAACGCTCAGAACGCATCTTCGGCGATCTAGGACCCCGGAGCTTCCGGGGCCTAGGTGGCCCCTGGACTCACGCCTGTTGGGCTGTGATAGTGGGCCCCCCCACTTTCAATTACGTTCAAAGGCCACTGAAACTTGCGCAGTAGACGTAAAATTGGATCTGTCTGGAACCTCCTTAAGTAATTGTCATGAATGTGACTCATAATATGACATTAACTTACCATGTTCTTCTCCATCATCATTGTCAAAGCCCCGCATTGTCTGCAGATAAAGAAGAGGGAACCAAGTACATTAATTTCATTTCCAGAATTTAAAGTAGGAAGAGAGGGGCAGAACAATTTCAACTGTCATGTTACTTTCATAGCAATTAAATAAATAACAGCAGACAGAAAAAAGAAAATAACAATTTAACAGCATTTATGTGCATATTGACAGAAGAAGCACAAATAAAACACGAGTTTCAGAAATCAAATTCCACCCATCCCCTGAATTAGTTATTGTTTATCAGAAATGACAATACAATACTGAATACATATACTAAAGGCAAGATTTATATTCAAATAACAATACAGAGGATGTGCTAATGAAGACATTTTAAGTGGTCTCTGACAAACCAGTTGAGGGTGTGAGGAGCTATCCTACCTTCTCCCTCTCAATGGTCAAAGGAGGAGGGGCAGACTCTTCAACCATGAAGTTATCCTCCTCATCAGATTGTTCATTGTCAACTATCACATTGGTCGGTTTACCACTCCCCAGTCTGCAACACAAAAGTGCAAAATGGAATATGCAAACTTGTCTTCCGCCTCCAATAGGCTTTTTTCCACCCCGCATATACTATAAAGCAGGGGTAGAAATATTCAAAATCATCATCTGGTCAAAAAAGTTGCCGGATATTTTCATCTTTGTCAGGACAAAAGTTATTGTCAGACAAACTGATGTTGTTTTGCTTCATAGAACTATTTCTGAGATTTGCTGAACCAGTCACAAATGAATTTCTCAAGCGACTTTTGCCTTTTACTTTTGGTTTATCTCTCGCATATTAACGTCCAGAGCTGTAATCATACCATGGTCGTTTTTTTTTTACGTAAAGTCAAAGTTTTACAGGCTTGTCATTTTGTCGACCGAACACGAGGTTTCCCTTCCATGTAACCTCATTCCGTGTGACCGACCCGCTTCACCCGACGGCCTATAAATACTTTCAACTGCCTGTCACAAACGGCCGTGATGTAAAGTGCTCATAGACATTTGGTAAATTTAGGATGAATTCAGACCAATCAAAATGTAGGTCACGAGGAATGCCCTTTCAACATTCCATTCCCTAACAATATCAAGCATGGCGAGTTAACTTTCGTTCAAATTTGCACATGAATTCGGGGAATAAATCTAAGATGAAGCGGTTGCTTTTATAAGCGATCTTACAGCAGGTTTTGTATTTTCTAGAGATTCAGGGCTGATAAACTGCGTCGGACAATTGTCCGATGGACAAACCAATTTTACCGGACAGTACATTTTTTTGCCTGACATGTCCGACAAATCAATGTATATTTCGTTCCCTGCTAAGTGAGTCATCTATTCATGGCTTGGTAAAGGGAGATAACAAATATTGAAATTTTGCTTGTTATTTCAAGACATCAGAAACAAAATACATTTTGAATTTAAATTTGTCAGAGAAAGGAGGCAAGAGATTAAGCTACCATATGAGCTACTTATATATCCTCAACAAAACCTGCTTCCAGCTGGGAATAAGCTGTAAATTATATGTGTGTTTCATACCTCATGGACGGCTCTTCAGTGACAGCATCCTTATTTTTTACACGTGGGGCAGCAGGTCGGGCGCTGCTGGGTCGGGCCAATTTACGACTAAAATGACGAAATTATCATGAGGTTAATTCAACGCCATTCAACGGTTATTGAACGTGAACAATTAAACTTCGATCAAAATGCCAGGGGCTCAGAAATGAAAGATATTAAGACTTTCCAGCTAAAAGAAATGTAATTTTACTGAGCAATTTCAATTTCATTTGGTGTTGCAAATAAGTTAAATCCATACCTGTATCAGAAAGTGAAACTGGAGCTTTCCCAACAACTCAATAACTTATTATTAAAATTATTTTAAGCTTTACTGGCATGATTGACCATCACTAGTTTTTCACTACCTCCTTCCCATGATGCTATCCTAAAAATAACCATACTTACGCCTCAGCTACTTGGGGTGGAAGGTCATCCTCCCCTAATGTTCCTCCACCCCCACTTGTGTCTTGCCTGAGGTGATTAGCAGGGATGTCCTCTGAAACAATACAATGAGAAATAAAACCCCATGCCCTTTTCTTATCACATAATCCTCTACAAGATGACCACATCTAACTTTCTGGCAGTAATGCAATAACAATAGACAGAGTCTGCACATGCCTCAGTGAGCACCAGTTCACTTTCTGGAGGCAATCAATGGGCTGTAAAATCGCATTTTGCAACCCAAAATATGGGAAACTATGGTTAACTGGTGATAACTGACATAAGTCCAGCTAGAAGAAGTTACTGAACATCATTGATCTTTCTATAGATACATGTAAAGGTAATATGAAGCACGTATACCATATTTCTGCCAGGTATCAGTTAAAAGGATTACTTATGTAAAGGCACAACAATAAATAATAAATATTGCAGTAATTCAAATCGGATCTTTAATATTAAAGGTTCAATTACTTTACATGAATATTAGCAGACATTTATCACAACGCCATAAGAGTTTGTATTATTGATCATAAATATTCATCATATGTGTTGGCAAGTATTTGGCTGCCATGAGGTGGCTGAACATTTTGGCAAGCCAAACAACTTTGGCATTCCAAAATGAAATATCATGTTTGAAAGACATTTCAAATTTCATTTTCACAAAGAAATCTTGTCATATGGTCGGAGTATTTTCAAGGTCCTGGTCTTAGGTTTTTGAATAATCAGCATTTTGAAGTAGCGCATTTGTGCAAAATCAGCTTTTTCTAGTTGAATACAGCATGTTTTTATCTCTGTAAAAATAAGGAGCCAGTCCAGACCAAAACAAGTTTTTAGGCAACAACTAGCTATTGGCACAACCACTATTTCTGGGTCAAGTTTATTTGGTTCTAGACTGGCTTTGTACGTTTACGGAGAGAAAAGGGTGCTGTATTCACCCCTTGAAATACATGATTTTGCATAAATACACTACATTAAGATGTTATTCAAAAACCTGAAGACCCTGAGCCTGGAAAATATTCAAGAGTATAAAACAGGATAGTACGGTATACTTTAAGCTAGCTGAGAAATATATTTTGTGGGTGATATTTTATTTTTACATTCCAAACTGCATCTCATTGGGGGCCAAAACTACACTAAAATGCACCAGGTCCTTCACTTACACTGTAAAGAATTACATCCCAGTCGTACTAGCATTTGAGAGTATTTACACTGATGAATTCATCAACACATGCATGCAGACATTCTCATGGCATCAGATTGTGTATCTCTTACTGTCATATACACCCTCTGATTGCATTGGGGTAAAGCGCATTCATGTCGATCAATCAGTATCGTCCGTTGCTAAATAGAGAAGAGTGGACTCAGGATTTCTCAGCTAAACAAGATGTTGTATTAAACGTGTCCTCTTGTCAAATTTTCAAATTTCAAACAGCTAATTTGTTCCTTCTTCAATAAAATAATATATTGGATGCATTTTCCATCTCTCTCATATGCAGATATAAGCTTCGTGTCAATCAAGATGGATACGGTCTGAATGCTCCACATGCTGTCAGAGGGTGTCACCTCGACAGTTTAGGAGGTCACAGAATGGCATGCTGATCGCACTACTCGTTGTTACTGTTTAAACTACTGATTACATAGAGGCTATCCGTAAACTACAAAGCAACAAAGAGCATCCAAAGATGGTTTAGAATGGATAGAGTCAGGAAAACATGCCGTACTAGAAGAGCGAGCGGAGTAATGCAGGTCTCTACACAGAGGTTCACCCGAGCAGTGAATGCCAAATAACCAGACATTCTTCACTCAGGTGGACAAACATACCTTCATCACTGGAATCAATTAACCTGCCTGGAGAGTGTTCAGAGAAGGCAGACATGCCACTCGTTAGTGATTTGCAAGAAACATGAGAAACAATTCAAACGGACTGTAATAAGTTAAAACTGCCATGCTGAGCTAGAAGATTAATTGGTTACAATGTGGCATTGAGTATGCCAAGCCCAATTATATAAAAGTATACTGATATATATGGACAGGTGCTGCACTTATATATGAACCAAATTACGTCATTGTAGCAGGGGTGTGCTGTGATAATGATCGATTAATTCCCCTTTCTCAATTTACTGGTAATTGTCATTAATCATTAAACAAAAGGTTTGGCTCTGTGCATTGACCACATAATATTTCCTCTCATGCCTATACCTACAACATAGGGCATCTGTTTAATCAATGATAACTTGACAATTTCAATGTAAAGTTGCCAAAATTTTCATCATTGTAACCATAATGGTCCTCTCTTTGAACATTAGGATAATTTGGTGCACATTTACACCAATTATCAATAGTAGAAATTTCATGCTGGGAATCACACATCAATGCACATGCTGGTGCCCTGGGCCAAACCCTTTATCTTAGGATTAACAACAGTTATATCAGGACAGGGGAATTAAGATGATCTAAGTAAATTTCAACTCATTTTATTCAACTTTTTACTCGTTTGTATCATACCCAGTTTATCACAATAACAATGGTAAATTGGCGTTTCCACTATGGCGTTTCCATTTCATTATGACAGCACCTCATGTGTAGAAGCCAATCAATTCCTCATGCTATTAAAGATATTGTACACACACACCCATGGTGACATGGTGAGATGGTGAGATATCATTCCCAAGTCCGTCCTCTCGGCCCAAGTGATCATTGCTGCCCCAAAACAAATTTCCATGCATCTCATTGGTCACTGCCTTTTCCGATGTATACATATGAGAAGGGTAGTCAATGTTGTGCCTTGCTTTTGGGGCAGCAGTGTTCACTTGGGCCGTACTCTCTATTGTAGATACATGCAACAGTGTGAGATTAGTGATACTCGTGCAGTGCACTTAAGATTAATTACAAGTATTTCCCTCATCGGAGATGAACCGGTATGTTGACATTTGTCAAATTCCATTTACAGGATACCTCGTTAAATACACCAAACCCTAATACCTTCCCTAATTCCCTACTCTTAGGTACCGTACATTTCTTATTTAGTCTGGAATGAAGGAAAGGAAGAACAAATTGTCACAACAGACACACTCACCATCTCTCCTACGCCGAGATCCCTTTGCTGATGTGGGTCGTTCTATTTTTCTGGAAGCTGGCTGATCTGTACCCTGAAATAACAATGCAGCTAGTCAGCATTTGTTTAGTTTGTCACATTATTTTTCCTGTTCATGGAGGGCAATTCCTGTCCTGGAATGATCTGAGAAGCAACTAACTCCATGTAAATTAAATTTCTCTGATAATTAAGATAAGCAATGTTCCTTATGTCATCCCACTTGACATGTGTCTGAATAACACTGTTATGTCAAGTGTTTATTTGTCTACAGGATTGTAGATCTATCAGTTTACATTATAAATAAGATGTCTGTCACTGTTAGACAATAGATTATGGAAAATGTACTTGTGTGGCTGAATGAATAGAGCATTTATTATAACAAATTCTTATCATAGCCACATGTTTGAAACTTTGAATCTAACTTGACCAAAATATACCGGAAATGGCATGATTCATCAACAGACAACAAAACAAGCTCCACCAACAGAAACCAAGTGAGAAGTGATAATGTTTCAACAATATTAAAACACTGATATCAATGTATAATCGAACGTCACATGAGTACAGTATATTGATTGTTGTGTGTGGTAAAAAGCTAAAACAAGTGCTGTGCAATTGCAAAAGTTCAATCTTGGGTCAAAGGTCAAGGACAATAAAAAGCACATTCACAGGTCAGGTACAAATCTACAGGCATAAAAAAGTCTCATTGCCGATACCTGGTACCACTCAAATCATTTCGGTTGCAAAAGCGAACATATACAGCATCTCACATTGTGACAATGTAGCAAAAATACCTGTTGGCTGGTTAGTGTCAACTTGGAATAATATACTGACTGGATTGGAAACTCGGAATACTGAGTGAAATAACTGTATGTTGATTTCTCTCGCAGAATCCTAGGGAGCCCTAGTCAACCCCTGTCCTTGAGCACCATGTGTTATTACTGGGAATTCCTGACACAGGCAAAGCTGCGAGTGAGGCTACATTCAAAGCTTTGGTCATGTTCTCCAAATAAATTTTATGCAGCTTCCAATCCTTTCAGAACATTAGAATGTAACTCAGATTGTAACAAACAACAACAAATTGGGTAGGTTAGGTAATACAGAATAACAGCAGTCATGCAAAGCCCCATGTACCAGTGACAATTTCCATTCATGCTGTGCAGGATGGGATATGATTGAGGACGTCCAATGAATACAGTATGTGTGATAGACAGGGATTGGTTAGACAATGTCGTGTGACCTTTGTAAACTCTTACCTCTCCCTCGCCCGTTTCTCCGTTTACCTGCTCATGTTGTTCCTTCACTGGAGATTCATTCTCCTTTTGTGCGTCTGGCTCACTACGATGCTGGGTTAGATGAATGAAGGCAGGCAGATATGAATAACTAACTAATGTCTACTTCAGGCTGTTACCAGGTGTTAACTTTAAGTTCATGTTTGTTAAGATTTGATGTACACAGGCTATTCCAAGGAGATATACATGCTAGATAGAAGGAGAATAGATATAATATGGACAGTGGACATGAGATTTAGGCATATCAGATAGATGTAGAATATGCATGCACAACAAATATGCAAACTGTCAGTTCTACTAATACAGCGTTTCTAGATATGATACAAGTCAATGTTGTTGTCAGGAAAATGAAACCATTCATACAGAAAAATGAACCCATTTATACAGTGTCAGAGATGTAATGCCTAGCTAGTGAGTATGATGTACTCAGATGAAGATGACAATGTTGTGATGTTTTGTAGATTCAACGCTAGATTCCTTAAATACAAGTACCAAACTATACAACTATAAACTGAGAACATGTTTAATCAGTAACAAACTAACAATAATCATGACAAAATCCTCAATGAACATTGAGTTTCAACACAGAAACAACAGAGACTCTCTAAAGTTCATGCCATGCTGAACACAGGCTGATATCTATGACCATGTCACCTCTGCTTCAGCATCAGCATCCTCCTGTACCAGCATAGTGAAGCTGCTTTTCCTCTGCTTGGAGATCAGTTTACTCCCCTGAGATGGGCTGCCAGATTTCTGTGACCCCCTTATCCGAGAGGGTGACCCATCATTACTCTGTGCATGGACACTGCCCTTCGACTGGGGTGTGGCGGTCTTTTTGACACCCTTTTCAGTGGAGCTAACAGCAGACACACTGGCTTTCCTATCCTTCTGTGAACTCTGGCCACTCTGAGTAAGACTTCCTCTACGATCAGTTTTCACCACGCTTCCCTTACGATCTGCAGCTTGGGTAATACTGCCTTTGCGGCCTGTCCGGGGATCTGTTCCCTTTTGGCCAGGTTTTATGAGGGACTCCACAGATTCTTCAGCAGGCCTAACTTTCAGTCTACTTTTGATACCTGATTTTCTGTCAGCAGCGGAGGTGCTAGGGTTAGGAGATAGAGCACTCCCTTCCTATCCAGGTGTTCAAAGACAGGCGAGAAAGAGATAGACACTAACACAGGTGAGATACATGTATCTAATGGACATAAATCTTAAAGAGGAAATGCAATGGTTTTGTGTAATAAAATCATCAGTGTGCACCATCAGACATACTGCATACAATGGTTATTTTATAGATATTTGTTTTACCTTGATTTGGAGAGGAGGTCCAAGGATAAACCAAGGTCATCAAGACTTGAAAATAGCACTGAGCGAACAAGCATTGCTTGTTTCCCATTATTTATACCATGTCATGAAACTAATGTTACAATGGCTAAAGAATGAACGGAAGGCGTCACTTTATCATGACAGCATTCTCAGATTCTGTGCATGAAGGGAGAAACCTATGCCATATTTCTCTGAGCAGCATGGCTCTTCTAACTTGACGATCAGGGTACTTTGACAAGGCAAAAATAGTTTTCTACTAGTCACTTTATCAGATAGGTAAGGATGTGCATGGATGATTTCCAGTCAGGGCTGTAAATCCTTTGCATTTCATCTTTAATATGGAATGATTTATTGCTGTGTGACCAGCGAGATTAGCCATCAGTGTATTTGATGAAACTTTGGAAATTGACCATTCCAGAAACTACAAATTATCATGGGATATATCCCAGCTTCAAGGCTGCTGGTAGGGAGAGTAGAATTGTTTGACTCAAGAGTGATTCATGAAAGAATGACGGAGAGGAAGAGAGGTAACATCATTCAGGGAGATGAGAAACAACCATGTATCTTAATTATCAGTCTGTACATAGAATTAAAACAAAGTATAGATTAATACTTTTTTAATTAAATCACCTTTCTTGATTTTTGGTCCCTCTCTTTGTCCCTGTCTCTGTGTTCACGATCTTTATCTTTTTCCTTCTGTCTGTCTTTATCTTTCTCCCTGTCTCTGTCTTTCTCTCTATCTTTATCCCTGTCTTTATCTCTGTGTCTGTCTTTCTCATCTCGGCCTTTGTCTTTATCTCGACTCCTGTCTTTACTTCGTTCTCTTCTGTCTTCCTTATCTCTATCACGACTTTCTTTCTCCTATAAAATGAAAAATTTGAAAATCAATTTTCCTATTTCTAAGCTTAAACTTACCTTCACATACCTTATTGCTATCGTGTTCTTACGCGATTGCCCTATTGTAATACATTACCACAGAAACAAAATAGTCCCTGTGCTCCCCAATGCCCATGAGGGAGTACCCAGAATCCAATCTGTCCGACCAGGTGACTTCCTTCTTTCCTATTCAATCGCAGTGTGAATAACCCATCAGCGGGGAGGCTTAGAAATAGGAAAATTGATTTTCAAATTTTTCATATTTCTTGCGCTGTAAAACTTACCTTCACATAGCTTATTGCTAGAATATCATAGCAGGATGGAGGGAATAGTGGTCGAAAAACAGAAAGGAATCTCAAGCATAGGCGAAGGGGAAAACAGGAGTCAGCAAGGTAATTGAGTGCCATAAACGCATGTAAGATTAGTATATTATGGCTATCGATCTATCACCCAGCCCTGATAAGAGGGCCCTGTGAACAGGCTGACAGGCACTAGACCGAAACCTCCTGCCCCCCCCCCCTTTTTTATTGAAAATTGGGGAGAGCAAACACTTACCAAATTTTATTCGTCACCAGTGTGTTGTTATAGGAAGCAGCCATATGGTGACATAATCTGTACTTCCACTCCGGAAGTGACAAGCCGTTGAGAGATTGCCGGCCTAACTGGGTACTTAGGCCGAAGGTGCAGATGAGCAGCATTCACTACCTGTGTAGGATAGGTCTAAATACTATACCGTACGCCTCACAGGTTAGAGATAGAAGTGAAGATCTGCATAACCGGAAGTCGAATGTAATGTAAGACCTGATGGCTGATAACATTCAACGTTGCCGGATGTCGCCGAGCAACCGAAACAACAGGATACGACGAGGCCTATGGCGCCCCCCACTTTCTTCCGTAACGCACAGGTACGGGGGGATACAAGGGCTGTGTATAGATGAGTAGGGCCATCCTTAAAAATATGTGTGTTGGGCGTAACCCGCCCGCCCCATCCAAAACCTGCCGACCCAAAAGTTTTTATTGGCCATCTGTCGACGAAATGTTTTTTTTCTTCTTCAAACAGCCATGTTGTTGTTGTCATCGTTAAATCGCGCAAGTCGTGAATTTGTCGCCCAGAGTTGCATAGATTATCAATGTGACAGGGGTAGAATTTGTTCATTCAAAGAGATTTATTAGATATTTCCTGAAAAATCAAGTCAAATAGCTGACCTGTAATCAGATATAACTCCGAGACATATCCTTTCAGCTTGCTGCTTGACGTATGTTTTGATGGCATAATACGCAAACTAAATCTCGGAAACCTTTGCTCGTTTATTTTTTGGAAGCCGCGAATGCTCTCTGTAATGGTTCCCGACTGGCGCCAGTCTGTATGAAGGAACACGTGGTCGTCAAACGGGAAGTACACGAGGGTGAAAATGAAAACCTCGGACGTTTGCAAACGATGTTTTTGAAGACTGGCATTTGAAAAGTTGTTGACCAGAACTGAATAAAACTAAGGATCTGAAGTAATATACAAGAGAATGTTATGGCCACAGTAAATGTGCAAACACCACAAAGTGAAAAACTCCACCAGGCATGAGGCACGTGTGTAGATAACAACAACAACAACAACATGCTGTTTTTACTTTCGGAATGAAACGAGACCACAGTCACGCTTGTGACTAAATCACCGGACCTTGGTAGTTGTATGTCTCTTTAATCTGTAAGTGGAAATTCTTCTAGGCAATATTTTGGTAGTGAAAATGGTTCACATTTAGACTTTTGACTGAAAATATGCAGACTTGTTGAAAAAGTTTCAGGGGCCAAATGGCGAGTAGTATGTTATTCTGCGGTCGCCAAAACGGATTTACGGTCGCAAATGACGAGCTGGCGACCAGTTATTTCAACCCAGCACCAGTGAAAAATACCCATCGAGTTAAAGAGTGGATTAACAGATAAACAAGCACAACAACAAATTGGATATCATTTAGCAGATGGATTAGATTCAGATTCGTTCAAAATTAAAATGACATTTAATTTAAGACAGCACATCAGGCAAAGTAGAATTCAACGGTATGAAATTTAAGAAAATGAAAATAGATCGTTTCCTCAGAGATGTCAAAAAATACATTGCCGATCTGCCTGTATTGAGACCTGAACATTCAGAGCACAGATTCAAGTCAGTTTATTTGAGGTCATTTTAACTTTAATGGCTTTGTACTTCTTGCTTATGTCTGTGGCTCTCGAATTTTGATGGTGAGTCAGATCTCTTGACTGTATACAATTTTGTGTGACAAAACGGTATAAAATTTTGTGGGACAAAAATAGAAATTTCCTTATTTTTATTGTTGTTGTTGCATATCTGTTATAAATCCATGGAAAACTGTCAAAGAAAATAAAAAGTCTGAATTCCAGAATTAAAGAAAAACTTATTTATTCATTATAGCTACAATAGTAAAGAAGAACTGCCCACATCCTCACCCGAAGAAAGAATAATATACCGTAATCTGGGGTGACTGAAAACACTTTTTTGGGGTCTTTTTTTTTTAAGTGTTATAAATTGATTTTTGAAAATGCTATATATTATAATCTTAAAATCCCTCCTGGTGTCTGACCTTTCCGATGCAGGAGATTGGTGATCATCGGATCAAAGTTGTTTTCATTTTCACTTGTTCAAAGTCACCTCATGGTTGGGGTGCCTTGGAACAATTAAGCCAAAGAATGCAATTCATAATGTTTCCTACATCTCGCTTGATCTAACATATGATTATCAGTTTCACAAGTCCCTGTCTTTCTGGTGAGTTACTGTGGGTTTTCCAACCATCAAAAAAAGTGTAAAAATCGAGGTAATGTTTATGAGCTAATAACCAAAGAAAGAAACAGAAGTCTATGGCTTTTTCATATTAGACAGAACCAGACCCCAGCTGGTTACTTACAATACCACTTTTGGTTCGCATCTGCAAAATAACAACAAGAGCCATTCTGAATGTGTTCAAATTCACCCTGGTAAAAAAAAAAAAAACAACATTTTCCTACCGCCCTACCCACATTAGTGAAACAGGGTCGGGTTACGCCCAACACACATATTTTTAAGGATGGCCCAATGTACACTGCATCTCATGCCTAATAAGAAGTCAAAATTATTCTAAGTCCAGCCTAAACAAAAAAGATTAACCCAGAAAACTTTCTAAGTCCAGCCTAAACATAAAAGTCTAACCGGACACCAACACTGACACCAACACCGACACCGACACCGCCACTTTCCCCCTCTCTCTCCCAATACCTCGCCTACTTCGTATACGGCGAGCTAATAAACGTACCATCTATCGATTGAGACAATTTGATATTGTTGATAGGGTATGGTTCTGACATATCAACGTAAAAACCAACAAGTTGTCCTATTTTTCAAGCCCTTCCCTCCGGCGGAAGTTCACCCTCCGGCGGAAGTTGAAGCAGCCGTTTGGTATGCCCGGTGTGGTTTCAGGTTCCTTTTAATACGTTGAACAGAACTCCTGTTCACGGTGTCTGTCTAAAACACGCCAAAATTTGAAGTGGACAGCACATGTCATGATGAGCTGCAGACTGGTCACGTATTTTTTCGGGAGGCAATCCTATATATTGGCGGACCGACGAATTATCAGCGATGACATTGACAGCTGGTTGAATTTACAGATAAACCTGTAGACAAATGTACGGTAGAAAATGAAGATTTAATTCAAGTGAATCACTGAAAATGAGTTGCCTGCTATTCCTTCACCTTTTGGCTTGAAAGATGGCGGACTTTTTCTAAACAGATACAGAACTGGTTTGTGGCAAACCTTGTTCCTAGGGGACTTCGCGCAGTCTTAAATATGGCTGATACATATCCTACAGCTGCAGGAGGAGCTTTTGTGCGCAGCTGTGAGAATGAGGTTAACTCTTCTTAACAGATGCGATCCCTATATAGAGCTGCATATAACTTGCCATTACAAATCAACACTAACTACTGTATGGAGATATTGTCGTTATGGTGGTGTTTGTGGCGTGCGCGATCCTCTGATGGGAAGACAACAACAACGATGGGAATAATTTTGTGATTTCACTTCTGAAAAAAAACAAAAATCTGAAAAAAAACCATTTGGGTCGCTCCCATTTTCAGCGGATCGGTCGCGTTACCGCAAACAAATTACTTTTTAATTTTGGCCTTACGATAATTCATTGTTTTAGTTCTGGCAGCAGTATGAAATACACTTGTGATAATTAATGTCCAAAGGCTCATATCATATGGTAGACATTATCATCAGATCTATTCACTGGAAGGAAATAACTTTGATGACAAATAAGCATGCACGCATACCAGACATATGTACATGTATACTGATCTTAAGTGGATCTTAAGCCCAGTGTACATGAGAACTATCCTCAGATCCAATTGTCTCAACCGTTTGTTGTCTCAGGGGATAGCTCCCGAGTGGTTTCAGAGCACATGGAGAGCAAAAAGTTCTCTGAAGTTGACTCCAGTTATGAAGTTTTCCAGAAAATTTGAAGGAAGTTTGAAACTAATGGTTTTCTAAGTCTGTAGACTATGGTAGCTGGCATCATCTGAAATGCTGACACGAGTAGGCCTGTTCTGAAAATGTATACTTATGCAAGGTTTTTGTTGAAGATTTTACATAGCCAAAGAAGCAGTGATGCCCATGCTCACAGATAGTAGTGTACATGTGTTTAAGGGCTTGTATCCCACCTGGGGGTCCAATTTCACAATGAAAGCATCCAAGGGTGCTAAAAAAACAGGGAATGAATTGGTCCTGTTTAATATGTTTCTGATGTGTTGCTCGTTGCATATGTGGTATGAATTTGGAAAAGTGTAGCTTGAATTATTGAAGAGACTTCATCAACACTGTAAAGAAAGTCAAGGCAAATGAGAGCTGTATATGTGGTACAAGTGGACGATGAAGATAAATTTGCCGAGGCATTAAACTGGTATTTATAGAATATGTACAAGTCAGTCATGTAAAAAATCGATGGTGTTTGCTCCATGGGTAATTAAGGCACAATCTATAGATGTAATACAACTTTATTATATACCTATAGTGTTTTTGGTACCAAGATGGGAAATCGGCTAGCTTAATAGATTTCCATCTCATGCACAGGATTCGGTTACATACAATAATGTCAGTGGAAGATTCTCCTCTTTCCGAAAAGCCTAATTTTAACATAGAAGTGAATGGGTAAAACTTTCAAAAAGAGCAGTTCATTTCCAATTTTAACACATAATTTGAACAGATCTATTACCGGTATCTTTCTACTTGCTAGGTT